>PVKV010026183.1:0-28430 GCA_004027835.1 Alouatta palliata | reverse complement strand
CTGGCCACCCGTGGGACTCCTGCCCCTGGGAATCTCCTGGTCTGTGGGCAATAAAAAATCCATCTGGGACTGTGGCGTCCACTCACCCTCCACGCTTTCACTGGGAGCTGCAATCCTCAGCTGCTCCTAATCGGCCATCTTGGATCCTCTCTGAATTATTCTTAATAGCCAAACATGAGAAACAATCCAAATGTTAATCAATAATGCAATGAAATACTTACTAATGGGTATTTGCAAGAAAAAATGATAGCTACATAAAACAAATTAAATAACCTCAAAATATCTTATAAGTTACCAGTAACAAAATCATTCCAATTTATTTATTCAATTTATATCAATTCATAAACAGGTAAAACTCTCTTTTGAGAATTAATAATAGTTATTTTATTTTAGAAGAGTGAAATGTTATTGATGAGGAGGAGACACGAGAGATCTCTGAATGCTAAAATGTTCCACTTAATGACCTGGTCTTGGCTATAAATAGGTTCAATCTGTGGTAATTCATCTAGCTGGTTAGTTAGGATATTTCTCTTTTCTCTATGCTTGTTATACTTGAAATAAAGTTTAAAAAATAAAGTGGGCTCTGCTGTTAACTGTTGATGTCAAAATACATTATGTGTACTCAACAGGTTTTTTTTTTCTTTTTTCTTTTTTATTTTCTTTTCCTTGAGACGGTGTCTCACTCTGTCACCTAGGATGGAGTGCAGTGATACAATCTCGGCTCACTGCAACCTCCGCCTCCTGGGTTTAAGTGATTCTGCTGCCTCAACCTCCTGAGTAGCTGGGATTACAGGCATGCACCACCATGCCTGGCTAATTTTTGTATTTTCAGTAGAGATGGGGCTTCACCATGTTGACAAGGATGGTCTCAATCTCTTGACCTTGTGATCTGCTCACCTTGGCTTCCCAAAGTGCTGGGATTTCAGGTGTGAGCCACCACGTCCGGCCTCTAGTTGCTGTCATTCTTAAATGCATGTGTTCTACCTCATCATCATTATTTTTTTATTTTTATTTATTTTTATTTTTTGAGACAGAGTCTCGTTCCGTCGCCAGGCGCCAGACTGGAGTGCAGTGGCGCAATCTCGGCTCACTGCAACCTCCGCCTCCTGGGTTCGAGCAATTCTCCTGCCTCAGCCTCCTGAGCAGCTAGGACTACAGGCCTGCGCCACCACGCCCAGCTAATTTTTTGTATTTTTAGTAGAGACGGGGTTTCACCATGTTGGCCAGGATGGTCTCGATCTCTTGACCTTGTGATCCGCCCTCCTCGGCCTCCCAAAGTGCTGGGATTACAGGTGTTCTACCTCATCATTATTAATAGGCACATAGTATTTCTTTGAATGAAAGTACATACCACATTTTCTTTTAAATTGTGTTGGTCTGCTCATCATTTACTGACTCCCTGTGGTACCCCGTCTGGCCTACACTCTACGATTTTAAGTGTCCTAAGATACTCACTTATCCCTTCCTCTAGTTGAAAAAAACATGCAATAATCTTTAAGACATTTCTGTATTTATAAACAGAGAGGAAGAGCAAACAGAGAGCAAGAGGAATGAGGTAAGAAAGAAACAGAGATAGAGAGAAAGGAAAAATACCTGCTATTTGTCATCCCAGAAAATAAGTAAATATGCTAATGCCTGGTAGAAAAATAACTGCTGGTAGAAACATAACCATATTATCTTTACCTCTAGTGAGAAAATAATCCAAATATTCAGTACACCTTTAAACAAAATATTTACAACACTGTTTTTAAAACTAGACTTTTTAAAGGTTGAATTTATTCAGAATAAATGTAAAATTTTCAAGAAGGATTTGTTTTGAAAGTTCTATTATTATTGTTTGTTAGGCAGTCACACAAGAGGGTATATTAAACTAATACATATATATATATATTTAATCTATGACAAGAAGTGGATTTATAAATAAATGTGCTCTGGTGACAAACTTTCTATGAGACTACAAATGACCCTATACCTAACAGATATGTCTGTATGTATATCATGTATATCTACCTGTCTTCCTACTTGTCCTCCTACATACCTGTCGTTTGTTTTATTGGAGTTCCTATTAACATTTCACTGTTTTTCAAGGTTTCATAGTTTGGATATATATTTGAATATTCTCTCCTCTTCTGGCAAATAAGCAAATCGTGGGGGAAAAAAAGACTAATCGTCATAATAATAGTGATAGTTCATTTACTGAGCTCAATGTAAGACTAAACACATTTCTTAGATTGCCTGAGCTAATTCTCACAAACATCTTATGAATTAGATACCATCGGTATGCTAATTTTACATACAGGCATCCCAAATCTAATACATGTTAAGAGCCAGGATTCTCACCCTGCAGTCTGTATCCAGGTCTTGTGTTAATAACTATTATACTAGATGAGAAACCATAAGGACGCTGCCTAAGGGGAAATTTCTCATCTCTCAGACACCTGTTTCCACCTCCATATATGTAGCCATGTTTGCTTTTAACCATTTCTGCACACTCTGAGGACATGGTGAGCATTTGTTTTAATGTTTAACAACAATGTTTGAGTGTATGTGGGTGTATATAGGCCACGTCCCCTCCTATGTGCGCAAGGAACAAATCACCCTTAACTTTTGCATTAATTTCTCCCTTTTCATGTTTATGTCACCGAAGACTGATGTTTACAAGCAGAATCTCATAATTTTTCTCACATACATTTCCTTGCATCTCCACAGAGAAAGGGTACTGCTACAAACTAGCAAATATCACGAATATCTGTGAAAGCAGATATAGTGAGTGAAGATCATTGTATAAGCAGTAACCCACTCTTGCTGTCATTTTGAGAGTTCCAGCCACTGAAGGAGGCAGATTGCCAGCCCAGTTCCCCAAGGAGGCACCCTTTTGTCATCATGCCTTTCCACAGCGGCATTCTGTTGACCTCTATCTCAGTGGTTGCTGCCTCATGACTTGGAGAGACAGAAAGACCTTATTATAACTCTGGGAAATCCTCACCCTTAAATCTGATTTCTCTGAGGCCAGCATGTCCCACATCCCAGAAGAAACCTTTCTAGGACTGGTGCCCTATTCTACTCTGTACTTCCATACACAACTTTTTTCTTACATTATTGAGTGGTTTCATCCAAAATCATCTCTTCTAAGATAACCTGCAAACTCGCCTCCATCAAATGATATTTTTGGTATATCTGCACCATGCTACGTCTTAACTGAGATTGAGCTATCTCCTAAAGACGCTGCTCTCCAAGAACTGTAAGTTGGAATCTGCTTGTTTTTCACTATGCAGAAAGGAAGGACTGGGTTCATCTTGTTGTCAGGCACTCCCGCAATAAAAACAGTGTCTTCGACACCTCTGTCCATAAGCCTATTCAGCTTTCTCCCCACGATATCACTCTTATTTACTGACCTCATGAACAACCTCCTTCAGTTATCACAGACTTTGCCATTTTGATCAGATGTATCCTCTCTACCTTGGAAAAGCTTTTTGTTTTGAATTTCATCTGACATCAATATTACAATACATGTTTTATTTTTCTTCATACGATCAGGTATTTCTATGTCAATATTCTCAAACTTCCAAATTCTTTGACTCTAAGAATCATCCTTTAGAAGTAGTCTATTGCTCACATTATTTGTTTGCTTGCTTGTGTCAAGTATTTACCTTACCTACAATTCATGATTATCATTACATTAGTTCACCTGATCTTAAACGTCTGTCATCTTAGTTCAGGTTTTCCAGTTATGCTTTCTGTTTTATTTTTCCTCATTTGTTTTCTTTTGTTGATTTAAACAAATTCTCCTTGTTTCATTTTATCTTTTAATTTAAATTATTTTTTCAACTAAATTCTAGAGTTTAACAATATCTATATCTTTTTTCTGAATAAGAAAATAACCTTAACATGTTTTCACCTTCTCTCCATTTTCTATTCCCACCATATCCCATTGGGAGATTTCCTGGAATTTTATTTTTATGTTTTTTTAAATGATGGCAACATTTACTTCAACATACACTTCAGTTTTATTGCCATTGTAAGTTATACTATTTATTTATCCTAAAATTTTCTTAAAACTATTTATCCATAAATAATACTTTGAGAGAGGTCCTCTAGTTGGCAAATATTTCTGACTTTAAATATTCAGAAATATTTTTATTTGTATTTTTCTACAAATTCTACTGTGTCTGAACAGAAGGTCAGGTTCCAAATTAAATTTTCGTCTGAATACTTAAGATACCACTTTATCCTCCCACATTTGATATATTGAATGAACTTTTTATGGATAAATCAGTCAACTTCTCTTATAGATAGCCTAGGTCTCTTCATTCTGCATCTCTACAGTATGTTGTTCTCATTCTTAACTTGTTGCTATTAATGTTTACAGTTTCAACATGTTTGTTTTCATTTTATGACACATTTCTTTCTGGGAAGTAAAATATGCCAATGTCTCTAAAAACATTTTCTTAAATTTTTTAAATGGTTAGGAATTGTTCTTGACTAGTCCTGTGTTAGGTAATATTCTGCAAGTTAACGTTGATGTTTCAACCAGGATACTGCTTTTGTTCAAGTCATTAGCGAGATTTGATTGTTCTACTTTTCCTTTAATTTTATAATCCATGTTCATTTGTCTGTGGGTAGATATGTAATTGATTACAGGATCATATTTCTTACCATCGTGCGAAGACCATGCTTCCTGTTGGGGTCTATGTTGGCACCTTCATCTCCACTTCTTAGTACACGTTGTGTCTTCAGAATGCTATTGCTATCTTCCTGGAACCGTCCCTTGAATCCAGCCACTGTTAGCAGCTTTATTTGTTACACATATACACCTGTTCACCTCTGCTTTGTCAAGCAGTGTTGGGGTATAGACATGAGGAAACCAGGCTAGACTCCAAATTCCCTTTCCAAGTAGGGGCCTTAGTGTTTGTTCCCTGAAGTCTTAGTCTGTTTGGACTTCTGTAATAAAATCTCATACATTGGATTCTAAGCAATAGAAATTTACCACTGCTCTGGAGTTTGAGATCAAGGTACCAGCAATTGTCATGTCTGGGAGGACCCACTTCCCAGACCATAGGCCACACCATTTGTTTGCCTTCAAACTCTGCAAGGGGTCTTTCCTTGGCCTGTCTTCTAAAGAAAAAAAAATGCCACTCATGAGGGTTCCACTCCTATGGTCTAAGCTTCTTCCAAAGCCTCCACTTTGTAATACTATCACCTTGATGTTTAGGATTCCCACATACAGATTTGGGAGAGGAGAGACACAAATCTTTGGAACATGGCACCTAATGTCCTATTCCAGTGCACTCATCAATTGTAAAAGTGTAGCAACCCAGAATTTTTTCCACCTCCACGACATTTCTTTGTGTGTTTTGTAACCACATGTAAAAATGTTTGACTGGAGAAGCAGACTACTGTGAATAATGGGAAATAAGGCATTTATTATAGAGGTTAATCCTTACAGATTATGGAAAATGATGAAGAAGTCTCATTGTGGTGGTGAGCCTGGGGTAGACAGTGTCATGAGCTCAGTAAAAACAGCTGGATGTGCATCAGGAAAGAGCACAGAAAAATTCAAACCCATGAGAACAAATCAGAACCTGCAAGAACAAAGGGAAACTGTGTCTGTCTCTGACTGCCTCCAAGCTTGACAGTGAAAATAAATGATCTGCAGAAGAGAATGTCAACCTTGTGTAGTTGCACAGCATCTGGCCTAAGCTACGGAATCTACAAGAGGAGTGCCTGGGTGCACAAATGGGCTAGTCAGTCAGTGAGGGTATATGTGAGCTATAGCTCCTCTAGCAGTCCGCAGTGGTCTTCAGATGATAATGACTATTGCTTCAGTTTTACCTTTAAATTTTTCACAGCTCTCTCTAACCTCGTGTATACTGTGAGGGAATGCTGGGAAACCTAGCCAAGTTGACACTGTACAATGGCATAACAGTCTACCTCCTGTCAACTTGGTATTCATGCACATATTTTTTTATTATATTTAATCTTCAAATAAATAAGACCATGCTTCCATCTGCAATGGTTCAACCATTCCTCATATAAATGAGAACACTCTAACTGCTCCCCAAAGAGGATGCATGATCACATTATCTACCTTTGGCTGAGGTTCAGTGGGCTTCTAGCTGAGTCATGTATCTCCTTAATATGCCTTAGGCGAAATACTAAGATAAGATTAGCTACTAGCCACACTTATTTGATATGATATAGAAGGGACAAAATTGTTGAATTATATATGAATACATCCATACCCAAACAAGGAAAAAATACTCTTAACTGTTACAATATGCATTTCTGTAATTGGTCCAAATTTTTTCTTCCACACTTCATGCGTTATTTTCTTTGTTGTCTGCATGCACCTTCACTGATTGTGGCTTTTTGTCTGCTGGAATGACCCAAATCATCTTCCATTTTTGATGGAAGAAATGGAAGCTGATTTGGGTCATTCCAGCACAATAGGCCATTAGCAGTTCAGTGCTGATTATTTGCTGTTTCGGTAGTTTTCCATTGATTATAATTCAGGACATGGGAGTACAAAGAGGTGTCTCAGGGCCTATCTTATATTTCAGACACATGTTTTCTTATCCCCATTTGTGTAGTAGCAACATAGTTTTTCTTTGTTGTGTCAATGACCGTAGCCAAGGTAATAATACTTCCTTTACAGGAGAAGCCCAATATGGTCAAATGTCAGGTTTGCCTTTCTTTGTTTGAAAAGCTAAACTTCTAATCTTAGAATACTTTTAGATTTATAGAAGAGTTGTACCACTAACATGGAGAATGTCAGTGTATTATTGCTTCTTCTGTTGTTAACAGCTTACATTAACATGGTACATTTGTCACAACTAATAAACCAATATTGATAGGATTAACAAAGTCCATCGTTCATCCCAATGCCTTGAATTTTCCTCTAATGTCCTTTTCCTGTTTTAGGACTCCATCCGGGAAACCACATTTTACTAGCTGTCATGTCTCCATAGCCTCCTCTTGGCTGTGACACTTTCCCAGACTTTCTTTGCTTAGATGGCCTTGACAGTTTTCAGGAATAGTGGTTAGGGAATTAGAATGAGGTTATGGGCTTTCGTGAGGAAGACCATTCATTTTAATGGACACAGTGCCATACTGAGTCCCGTGCAGGAACCATTCCTCCCCTGGGAGTAAGACTACTAGACAAGCAGATGTTGTCCTTTGAACACCTTAATTTGAGATGTTTAAAGTTGAATATATTAACATAAGGCCAATGTCACTTAAGAATGGACTATCTTCCATATGCAATGCAAGTTTAAGCATAAAAATGTCCCTTCCTTACAAAGTATACATAATTCGATCTAAGCCAATAATCAAACATCCAATGTAAAAATGAATCTTGTGTGCAGTTCATATTTCAGAGGAAAATCTGATAAGAGAGTGAAACTATGACTAATATTTAAAAGAAATGTGAATGAAGCTATGTTTTCAAAATTTTAGGCCCATCTGAAAATTTATTTAATCATTAAATGTAGTTAGAAAATCAAAATTACCTTGCTCTTGATTAGTCATTTCACTTACACAAGAGAGAAAGACATAGTTGCTCAAACGTTCAATATTTAAATAAATATATTGTTAGGGCTTGAATTGTGTCACAGCAAACAATATTTTGAAGTCCTAAATTCCACTAACTATCTCAACATAGGATCTTGTTTAGAAATAGGGTCTTCACAGAGAAAATCAAGTTAAAGTGAGGCCATTAGTGTGAGCCCTAATTTAATATGATCAGTGTCCTTTTAAAAAGGGGAAATTCAGACAAAGAAACAGACATGTACCAAGGTAAAATGGCATGACATAAAAACATATAAGGAGAAATGTATCATATGACTGGAGTGGTGCATCAACAAGGCAAGGAGCTGCCTGTATATTTTAGGCTTGCTTATGTTTTAGCTCCTCCTGTTGGCCACAATTACTTGTCATTACAAGGAATGCTTGTTACCAAAAGGAGCTGAAAGAAGCCAGGAGGGTTTTCCCCTAGAGCCATCCAGGAGTGTGTGGTCCTGCCAACATCCTGATTTCAGACTTCTAGCCTCCAGAACTTTGAAAGAATAAACTCTTGTTGCTTTAAGTCACAGAATAAGTAAGTATCTGGTACTTTGTTATGGTATAAATATACACATGCACATATACATATGTAGTCTGTAACATTAAAATATTACTACATAAATATATAATTTCTAAATACATTTTCCAATTATTTTAAAGAACATTAAGATGGTAATAATGATTCACAACTCAAAACAAATCTAAAGCAGCCTTTTAGTGGTCAGATACACAAATCTGTTGGAGAGAGAATAAAGTAAAAACTTTTCCATTAAGTTACAAATGTTTTTGCATTGATATGATCGAGTGCCTTGAATATTCATAATATGTGTGAAAAAACAAAAACCTCAGTATAAATGTGTTAAAATATATATTTATAAAAATATAAACATTTATTAAAATATACTTTTTGAAATATGTTGAGTTCTGAAACTCATTTTATATGGAAATAAAAAATTAATACATGAAACAAAAAGCATTGACACATTGTTCAGATTGTTCAGAAAGACAGAGTTAGATATTCTACAAAGGTGTTTAATTCATAAAGCTGTTTACTAGGAACTATTAAATTAACTGAAAATTTTTAAGAATATTGTACAAATTTCAGAACTTCACGAAAATAATGTGGTAATGCTTTTAAGGATCACGTTCTTTATAAAAGCTGGTGGCATCACTCTACCTGACTTCAAACTATGCTACAAGGCTACAGTAATCAAAACAGCATGGTATTGGTATCAAACAGATATAATAGACCAATAGAACACAACAGAGCCCTCAGAAGCAACGCCACACATCTACAACCATCTGATCTTTGACAAACCTCACAAAAATAAGCAATGGGGAAAGGATTCCCTGTTTAATAAATGATGTTGGGAAAACTGGCTAGTCATATGCAGGAATCTGAAACTGGACCCCTTCCTTACACCTTATACAAAAATTAACTCCAGATGGATTAAAGATTTAAACATAAGAACTAACACCATAAAAATCCTAGAAGAAAACCTAGGCAAAACCATTCAGGACATAGGCACAGGCAAGGACTTAATGACTAAAATACCAAAAGCAATGACAACAAAAACCAAAATAGACAAATGGGACCTAATTAAATTTAAGAGCTTCTGCACAGCAAAAGAAACAATCATTAGAATAAACCAGCAACCAACAGATTGGGAAAAAATGTTCACAATCTACCCATCAGACAAAGGACTAATAACCAGAATCTACAAAGAACTAAAGCAGATTTACAAGAAAAAAATAAACAAACCCATTCAAAAGTGGGTGAAGGATATGAACACATACTTTTCAAAAGAAAACAAATATGTGGCCAACAAACATATGAAAAAATGCTCATCATCATTGGTCATTAGAAAAAGGCAAATCAAAACCACATTGACATACCATCTCATGCCAGTTAGAATAGCCATCATTAAAAAATCTGGAGACAACAGATGCTGGAGAGGATGTGGAGAAAAAGGACCACTTTTACACTGTTGGTGGGAGTATAAATTAGTTCAACCATTGCGGAAGACAGTGTGGTAATTCCTCAAGGATCTAGAAATAGAAATTCCATTTGATGCAGCAATCCCAGTACTGGATATATACCCAGAAAATTAAAAATCTTTCTATCATAAAGACACATGCACATGTATGTTCATTGTGGTGCTATTTACCATAGCAAAGACCTGGAACCAACCCAAATACCCATCAATGATAGGTTGGACAAAAAAAATGTGGTACATCTACACCATGGAATACTATGCAGCCATAAAAAATGATGAGTTCACATCCTTTGTAGAGACATGAATGAACCCAGAAACCATCGTTACCAGCAAACCAACACAAGAACAGAAAACCAAACACCACATGTTTTCACTCATAGGCGGGTGGTGAACAATGAGAACACTTGGGCACAGGGAAGGGAACAACACTCACAGGGCTAGGTAGAGGGGTAGAGGGGAGGGGACAGGGGGACAGCAGTGAGGGGGTGACAGCGGTGAGGGGGCAGGGGGGTGGAGACAGCAAACCACCATGGCATGTATGTACCTATGCAACAATCCCGCAGGATGCAGGATGTGCACAGGTACCCCAGAGCCCAAATACAATTTTAAAAAAAAGAATCATGCTCTAATCTGTTACCCAAGAAACACATAGAAGTCCAGATGAAGCCTAAAATAATAAATATGTCAGAATATTCTTGATTATAGAAGGATTGTATACAATGTTCTTTATGATTTTTTTCATTTATTAATTAAATCAACATGATTTAGCATCCTTAGTTAC
Source organism: Alouatta palliata (assembly GCA_004027835.1). Classification (NCBI taxonomy): domain Eukaryota; kingdom Metazoa; phylum Chordata; class Mammalia; order Primates; family Atelidae; genus Alouatta; species Alouatta palliata. The sequence continues at coordinate 18,092 of PVKV010026183.1, read as the reverse complement.
CAGTCTGTCTATTAGGAGTTAGGAGCACATAGAGAAAACAAAACAACATATATAAGGAAGTACAATGGTTTACGCAAGCTTCTTATCTTGACAATTTTGTCATGTTACCAATAATGATTTGTGGAACATGTGAAAGGTATGTTACTGGTACCTCGGGTTCTTGCAGTCTCCCAGGAGATAAATCATGAGAAAAGACTATCAGGTATAGCAGTTAAGAGAATATTTATTTAGCTTGTGCACAGGGAGTCAGCACTTAGAAAGGAAAAGGAATGCGCTGCTCTCTGAAAGAAGTGTGGGAGTTAATTTTATAGGGTCTTTCTATGGGGAGGGGTATTATCAGGTCATGCATAGGAGAGTGTTTTTACATGCTTTTTACACATTGCATGTGGCACTGACATTTTAAATTTCCTCCTTTGGGTATGATTTTTTAGCATTATAATGAACAAGAAGTAACTGTAAGTTGAGTTTTAGTCGTAACTGCACATGCAGGGCCTCAGGGAAGTCCCTGCCTCCCTGAAGCAGAAACTGTGGGTAACAGTTTCTAGGATCTTTTGTTGCTATTCTGCTGAAAGTCAGGAAAGCTAGAGCTTGAGAAAGCGCTTTTGTTACCCTCGTCTAGATCAGATCACAACAGGAAGCCTGCCAGCTGGTTTCAGATACGCTAGCTTAGCTGGAAGAGGCATTGGTCAAGAATTTTAATTTTGGTAGTAATTATTTAATTTTCCTTCTTGAAGGAAAAATGCCTTCACAATGGGTACACACACACACACACACACACACACACACACACAAGTAATGAGTTCATTGTTCATGAAAATTATACTCATGAGATGACTGAGAAGGCTGATTTCAAGGCTAGACACTGTCAAAATTAGTAAACGTTAAAGTTTAACAATATATTAAAGTTAAGATTAAGGGCTTACCATGAAATAAACTGCATTAGCTGATTAATCCAGTGTTATCCAGGGAAATAGCATCCTCAAGGTTATCTTCAAATACAAAATACAAAATATTAAAAAAATATTTTTAATGACATCCAAATGAGGAAATTGAAGTAGTGAAAGTTAAGTACTTCCCCAAACTCACATGGCATATAAGTGAAGCCCAGAATTTGTATCCAGATCTTCCAGCTATAAACTTAACATATTAGTCTAAGAATACCATAGTCAACAAGTGAAAAAATCTGTGAATGTTTTTATCACACATGGGAAGACTTGTGGAAAGAATGAAGTTCCAGAGTTGTAGTTCTTTGCTTTCTTTCATTTTTCTTTCCATTATTTCGAAGGTTTCCTACGCAATTCCTCTGGCTTTGTTTCATAGATGCTGTTTCATTTTAGATAATATTCCTTCTACGATCTATCTGTGAATTATAAATATACTTATTTCCCTTTTTCCTCAATACTTTCAGCTTTTACCTTTCTATCTCAATTACATTTCTTGTGCTTGTTGCCTGTGTTCATGTTGTTAATGTTATGTGCAAATGTTAAGGGAATTTTCGTATTTGAAGATAACCTTGAGGACGCTATTTCTCATCTGGTTGTTTTGTAAGTATATTCTCCACATCGCCAGAATCCCACGGTTCTGAGCAGTCTTAACATGGCATCTTGGGGCCAAATTGCACAGGACTGGTGGAGATGGTATCCCCAGGACAGTGAGTGCTGTGGTCCAGGTTTCCACTGAGTGCAGTCTCTGTGCCTTCTGTAACTCCATCTTTCTCAAGGTGGGAATCCCATCGCAGTTCTTCGCTTTATGTGATGGTCCTGCCAATGCTGAGGTAGATGTATTGCCTTTCTTTGCCCATTGTCGTACTTTGGTTAATGGAGAATGTTATCTTGTTTTTGATTTGTGTAGACAGAAGTTCATATACATAGTGCTTACTAAGAAAATAAATGTTTGTACACATATATGCAAGCAAAAATTACATTGCTAATGCTTTCATACATTTTCTCATTTATTCTTTCTAACAATATTTTTGTAGATTAAAAATCTGATGTTTTGAGAAGTTAAATTATTCCCCCAGGAATGCATTTTTAATAAGTGGCAACATGAGAGTTCTGTTTCTCTCTCATGTCCCTCCTGATTTGGCTGAAATTTAAAGTTAATTAGGTAGACCAATAATTATTTGTTCATTGGTTTATTTACTTGTGATTAAAGTTTGTTTATTACTCACAGAAGTCATCTATCAACCTTTACTTGACAGGTAGTTCTCTGAGGCAGTACATTGACTGAATAACCTGGATCAGAGACCCTTATGATATACCTTGACTGAGCAATCAATCTATCAGCAAGAAGATAAACCAACAAAAATGTCCATCAGCATTTCAGCAGCCTGAAAACACTGTACTCTATATTCAGCTATTTCTTTGCAGCTTTCTGAGAATTGTTTTGCAGTGATTTTCCAGATATAGAACAGTGAGAAAAAAAGAGTATGGGTTTGTCCACACACACACGCACACATCTCAAAATGTTATGAGGCAAAAACAGTAAAGAAATTGTCTGGACACCAAACTACATATGCAAGGGTCACACCTATTCAAATCAGAACAAATCTCTGCAATTGGTACTTAAGGCAATAATCCCTTCCAAGAAAAAAATTATGAAACATCTTTTCATACTGTTATTCCTGTATAGAAATTTTTCTAGGAATAATGATGTTTTTGCAAATTTGGTAGCTGTCTGTCATAAAAATTTTAAGGCAAGGAAAAAAATATCAAAGGAAACAAATTACATCACACACACACAAGACAATCTTTTTTACTATGTGATAAAGACAATTAGCACACATTTTTCTATGGCTAGAAATATATGTGGAGATAGAAAACTAGATGAATGAATAAAAAGAAAGATAACACATTTAACATATAGGAGTAAATGAATAAATATACGTAGTATTATACAATGTTAATGTAAATAAAGAGCTGATACTTAAGTGTACACTTAAGGTTACTTAAATATAATATGTAGATCTTAATGTAGAACTAAAGGAATTTCTGAACTTCAGTTAAGTATTTCTTCACCAAAATGATTTTTCCATCAATGAAAAATTTCTGGTTATTCACATTTTATGCTGTTTGATATCAGAATGCCTCTTACAGTCAAGGGTGCTTTGGTAATGTGTCCTAGTTTACTTATAGTTTCTTTTCTTTTTTTCATTAATGGCACATAATGGTGCACCTCATAATTAAAGGTCTGTTATTTTTAATCAAGTAAAATATTAGTTACTAGTGGATCTTTTTAGAGTTTAAAAAATGATTGACAAAAATCATCAAGAGATCAAAATCTTTAATTTTAGGCACTACTTAGGGACCAGCTCCCTCCTGTGATAAGTGGAGAAACAATTACATTTATACATCGTTCAACCTTTTGTTACATCAAAATTAATTTTATTTATATAATTATCATGTTCTCATTATTTATATTCTATATAATTATGCTTTCATTATTTGTATTTTATATAATTATCATGCTTTCATTATTTATAGTATGTATATTATATAATAATACAATTATTTAGCCTTAGCTCTCTCTTTGACAGCATGTAACATGTTTTTATCAGTCATCACATTATTATATTCAGTAATGACTATCAAGTATTCCTAAAATCATGAAACATTGAGAGGGAATGTCTTTTGAATTCATATTTGAAGGATAATTTGGATGAATATAAAACTTTTTAGATGCACTTTTCCTCACAAATTTGTAGACCATTATCCTTAGCAAGCTAATGCAGGAATAGAAAATCAAATACCACTTTTCCAGTTACAAGTGGGAGCTAAATGATAAGAACACATGGACACATAGAGTGGAACAACACACACCGTGGCCTATCAGAGGCTGGAGAGTGGGAGCAGGGAGAGGACCAGAAAAAAGTAACTACTGGGTACTAGGCTTAATACCTACGTGATGAAATAATCTGTACAACAAACCCGTGTGAGACACGTTTACCTATGTAACAAGCCTGCACATCTACCCCTGAACTTAAAAGTCAAAAATCTAATAGATGCCTTTTTAGTTTTTCAGAATGAGAAGGTATTTTTGAGAAATCACTATTTTTGAGGCCATACTCAGAATATTTCCCTAACTATGTGAATATTTCCCTATGTGAATTCCTTATCATCTAACCAAGACATATCTCTTTGTTGCCAGGCCTGTCTTAGAATCACCACCACCCACCTTTATCTCCTGCCATGTGGTATGGCTGTTGGATCTTCAGATTCAAGTCTGTCTTTACCTCAGCAAAGTTCCACTGTAGGTGTGAATATTTGTTTAACTGCATTTTTTTAAGGCTTGAAAGTTCAGTATCATCATTGGATCACTTTTGTTTTTGCTCATAACTGTCATGCTCTCCACAATGGCTTTAGATAACTTTTAAGTTGCCTAAAACACCTTAAATTCCTAAAAGAATAAGAGAGAAATCCCTAAGGTCGTTTGAAAGAAAAACAGAAACATATCCAGCTAAACAAAGACATTATTTACTATGGACTTTTATCAGAATTTATTCAAGCCAAAAGAATAAATCATGTCTTCCAAGTGCTAGAAAAAAAACTAATTTAGGACTGTACATGCAGAAACAGTCTCCTTCGGTAATCAAGACAAATTAAAAGTGTATTTGAATAAACTGAAGTTCAGAGAATTCATTGCCAGCAGACTTATTCTATAGTTAATATCAAAAGAAGCTTTTCTTGAAGAAAGAAAATGATATCAGATAGAAATTTGAGTCTATTTAAAGGAATGAACAGTGCCAAAACAGATAAACATATAGAAAAATAATAAAATCTATTTTTCTCATTTAAAAAATTTTAAGAGCCTATGACTGTTTACCTTAAATAAAAGTTCAATCTTTGCTGGCTCATGCAACTCCCATCGCAAGGAGAGACCCACAGCGTATGACAGGCCACATAGTGTTAGTAAAGTGGCAAATCCAACACCTGGGGGTACTTGCCATTGTTCACTAACCAGACAGCAAGAAGGGCTGCCAGCTTTGTGTGGGACCCAGCGCAGAAACGTCTCTGCCACAAATCCTGACTCGTCCAGAGTAAAAGTGACACTTTAGCCACAAAAGCTGGTAGTTCCTATGGCATAACACCAGGGTTTTTCAGTCTTGACACTACTGACACTTCAGGTTGGCTGATTTATAGTCCTAGGTGGGCTGGCCTGAGCATTGTCACATGGTTAGTGGCATTCTTGGCCTCCACCCTTTATGTGGTGATGTCACTGTCCTCCCAAGTTGTAACAATCCAAAGTCTCTTCAGACATTCCCCAATTTCTCATAAGCGGCAACTTGTCCTTGTCGAGAACCAATGCTTTAGAGGTATCGATGGTGGGAGAATACACCATGTGGTACTTATTCAAAGTTCTAATGGGAAAGTAACAAGACAGCGTCATAGGCTTCGGATGCATCAGCCATACCAGCTGCAGCAAATGGTTAAACACCTAACCTAAACCTGGTATGCTAGTAGGCCCTGATTGGAAAGGAACCATTGAACATGGGACACCAAGTGACCAAACAGGCAAAGCTGTCCGTCATGAGCTGACTTGTAGTAAGCTCCCCAAGCCAGCAGGTTAGATGAACCCTGCCATAATCTGTTGTAAGTCTGGATGTTACATCCAGGATTGAACCTAAAGTTAGAAGAAAACTACATTACCGGGTTGCGAATATTTGGAGTCTTTGTGTCTTACGAACAACAGATAAGAAAATGAGAAACTGTCATGGCAAGAGTGGTTGACCCTCATCATCAGAAGGAAATATTGAGGTTGTAACACAGTCAAGCAGATAGGCATAGGTTTAGGGCCAGATCCACTGGCGCCTTTCTTACTTCTCTGTAACTGCTACTGATGATGAATTGGTTAATTGGCAACCATGTCCTGGTGACCAGGGGCTCAGACCTCTTAGAAATGAGGGTCTGGTCAGTCTACCAGGTAATCCTTCAAGACTAGAGAAAGTGGGGAACCCATTCTTCTGGGTGGGAGATATGCCTGTAAGTTTTCATCTCTGGTCACCAGCTTGAGCCATCTGGGTATGGTATAAAGCTGGAAACTGTGCCAAGGGTAACTGAGCCTTGCTTCTTATATGAGAAAGTCAAACCACATTCAAAACCAATGCCAAGGTAACATAAAATTATAAGAATTTACTGCATTACTTTCATTTTTGTGGGTGTGGTTCTTGGCAACAATCTGCAGTTACTCAAAACGGCACCCTTCAAGTGGTTTGCAACAATAGCTTCCATTTCTCCTTCATCCTCTTCCTGCTAATGTCTGCTCACAATCTGTTTTTCACTTGCACTGTAACTTTTAAAAAGGGAAAATGATAGTAACTAAATTTTAAATTTTTAAAAGTGAAAATTATAGTGACTAAACGTTTGGAATAATTGATCGAAGCATCTAAGGGCTAAGGGTAGTTTAACTTGAATTCCTGTTCTATGTCTGGCACTTGATGACATAATTTAGGGCAAGTGGGAAAGTCATGCAGCATTCTGAACCAACATTTTCTTGTCTTTGAGGAAAGTTAATTTCCTTATCTTGCAGGTCTGCTGTGAGGATTAAGTGAACTATTGCAGAGAAATTACATTTTCTGGCCAAATAATGAGAAGTACAAAATTGTAGCTCTAATTATTCTGCACCCTGAGAGGTGGCCTTATTTAGCATTAAACAGGGATTCCAGAATGGGGCTGCCTGGATTCAAATCCCATTTTTGCCACTCACTTGGTGACCGAGGAACCTCTGTCTGTTTCCCCATATCTAATGTGGTGGTTTCTATAGTCAGTTTCTCACGATGCTGATTGAGATTAAAGGAGTTAACATGTGAAGTGCTCCAAACCACACCTAGCATGAAGTAAGTAAAAGGAAGCAGGTAGAAAATCTCTTCACTATTGTAGGTCAAGTTGAAATATATTTTTATTGTTATGTTCAGTCTTCACAACTTGAATAAAATGAAATTAATGAATGCAATTGTGGCTAAAATGTAAACGTTATTTATAACATAAATATTTTATTTTTAACATAAATATAAACCAAACTGAAAAGACAACTCCCCAGTCAGGATGAAGAAGCTTCAAAGATGTTACAGTACTCCTCTAAAACGAGTCTCTTCTTGCTAAAATTCATTTTGCTCTATGGTTTTGTATCTGATTTGAGGTATTAGTGCAAAACCCTGACAAAGAATAAAATTATTCATTCATCCTGTGGTAGCCTTAATTATCCAATTAATATTTCTTAGGCAAAGTTAAAAATGTACTTTGTAATGGTAGAAAGCAAAGCTATATATCTCTTCTGCTTTTGTGGTATAGTTTCTTTAAAAATCTTTTTAGAGAAAAGGTCTTGCTATGTTGCCCAGGATGTAGTGCCGTGGCTATTCATGGGCACAAGCATTGTGTGTTACAGACTCAGCCTCCCAAGTAGCTGGGACTACAGTGTTCTGCTGTTTCTCTTTGAAATTCAGCTTAGAAATACAAGGATGGAATCACAACATTCTGAAATGATGTTTATGTTTTTACTGTTTCTGTTCAAATGTGAACATTGTCTCTCACTTCACACCTCATGACGATCCTAACTGATGCAATTGACTAGGCTGCGTCTTTTACAGAATTCCCTGATTGATTTAACAGGAAGGAAGGAGACAACTGTCGCTCGCCAGTATTCCCTAAGCACAAACAAGTTACTTTCTCACACATGGAAGCAAAGGCTAAGCTGAAAGGAGCAGGAAAATTTTCAGGTTACTGAATTGTTTGATATCTTTTACAAAAATAAGAAACAAAATTGTTGTCTAAAAGTTAGAAATTTAAAAATTAGCCAAATAAGTTATTTACACAGAATTCACAAACAGAGAAAATGACTAGTAGTATTTCCTAACATTTGTAACTATTTATGAGAAAATATTATGCAGTTTAACAAAAACAGCTTGTGTGAAAATAAATATCAATTTACACTCTACCACATTAATTACTCTTTGGAGAGAAGAGTAGGATTTTAATATAATTTTTTATTTTAACTCAGTCTCTCTAGGGATAGATGGTTCCTCTAGGGATAGTTCTTATAGGGATAGATTCTAAATTATTAGTAATTTACACATCTGGTATATTTATTACCAATTACTGCAAAATAATCCGTGATGATTGTGAAGAGTCCAGAGTGTGTGTTGATGTTGTATGCTTACTGCCAGAGAGAGACAGTTAGTATCCAACAGGATTAGAGAAGATACAGGGACAGCTGAACTCAGAAAAGGGAGAACGGGATAAACAAATCCCTGTCCTACAAGTGAATTTTAGTATAAGGATAATTTATTAAATACAAGGAATAAACTTTACAAAGGATCTCTATTTTTTTTTTACGTCTTAAATGCCAGTACACCCATTTTTGCTTTGGATACAGTCATCATCCTAGTAACAATTCCTGTAACCACATTAAGTTCTCCAGAGACCTTTTTTTCCATCATAGGCAGAAGACTTAGTTAGTTCATGCAGACTGTTCACTACAGCAGTAGACAATTCAACAGATAGCAACAACAACACAAGTTTCAGTAACTAACACATTTTATGAGCAAATTAATGAAACTACAAAATCTCGGCTGTAATCCTATCATTTTATGTTTAAGTGGATCACTACAAAATCAGATTTCTAACTTTACTTGTATCTGAATAGCAATTCAAGTAAGTTGCAAGGAAAAAATAACATATTTGGATTAATAAGAGAAATCATTACAACCCAGGCAAAAGAATATTAATCTCACCTAACCTGCAGTTGTGTAAATGTTCTCCCACTGAAAGATTTAGAGGCCATTAAAAACGTAATGTGCATTGAAGGGAGGTTGCAGAATTGTACCAAGAAGTACCTGCACTACCCAGATATGTACAATAATGTGTATTTAATACAATAAATTCAAAAGAAAACAAGCAATTAATATAGCTTATGACCATTTTTTTCATTGAAAAAAAAATTTGCTTGTAGGAGAAATAAAGATCTTTCTTAGCATATGAGCTGAGGTAAAATAAATAGGCAGTCCACCTACACCACTAAGGCAGCATGCCACCTTCAAAGGGAACAGAATGTGGATGTGCCCAGTTGCTGCATGTCGGCACTGGCCATGGGCACAGGCAAGCCACTGGCAAGACGACGATTAGGGGTAGAACTGCCACACACCCTTCCTCTTCAAAATTAAAGAAGAAGACCCTTGGTGGAAAGGGTAACATAGACACTATAATATCATTAGAAATTCCAAATATATATCTGACTTGGAAAATAGAGAAAAGGCTCAGTGTCTGACTGATATGGTGAAAATTAAAGTATTTAATTTATGGCTAGAGAAATGCAACCTTATTGCTTTCAGGCTGATACTCTACATGGATTCAGATATGCATTCTAGAAAATTACCCATTAAAGAAAGAATAATTTATAACGGTCATGTCGCTTTCAGTGGCCTAAGCAGGACTGGTCTGTATGTGATATGTAGGAAAATGTGTATTTCAAACGGTGAGGAAAGTGGTGTTTTAAATACACAAAAGCTCTCACAGACCTCAGTGTGTGATGCTCCCCTCCCTGTGTCCATGTGTTCTCATTGTTCAGCACCTGCCTATGAGTCAGAACATGCTGTTTGATTTTCTGTTCTTGTGTCAGTTTGCTGAGAATGATAGTTTCCAGGTTCATCCATGTCCCTGTGAGGGGGAACTAGGGGACGGACAGTGAAGGGTAGGGAGTTGGGGAGGGATAACATGGGGAGAAATGCCAGGTATAGGTGATGGGGAGGACGGCAGTAAACTACATTGCCATGTACGTACCTATGCAACAATCTTGCATGTTCTTCACATGTACCCCAAAACCTAAAACTCAACAAAATATATTAAGAAAAAGAAAAGAAAGAAATACACAAAAGCTTCTCTCATAAGTAATCTTAGTTTGCTGCCCAAGTTCGTTTTTCATAGATAAATGAAAGGAAAATTAAAGTGATCACAATAATTTTAAATTGTAGAAATGTGTTTTGAATTTTAAAAATACACACAGAAAACATGGTTGTGACCAGAGTAACAGAACAGACTCCCAGGGATGAAGCTGGGAGGGTATTTATAGGAGACATTGCTATTTGTGAGGCAGTGCTTGCTGACCCGACCATTTGTGTAATTGTCTTATATTCCAAAGTGACATCAACATACTGCCTCTTTTCTCAAAGGCCAAGGCTATGGCCTTTATGCCCAGCCTTGTATGTTTTTAAGTTGAGTAACTAGATTTAAATGATATCATCTGCCCTGGACCTTACATAATTTCAAAATAAATGGTCATATATTTATGAGATTCCCTCTATTTTGCCCCTGAAGCCTATAATTAAAAACTGTGACCTTGGGGATACTCAATAAATATTTATTAAATGAATAAAAGGAGTAAAATGCTTTGGTCAAATGCTTTAACTCAAACAATACAGTAAAATATTTTGACTTCCAGAAAGGTTTTTTAATAGCAATTCATCACGGAATCACATTATTATTATTTTTTATTATTATTATTTTTTGAGACGGAGTTTCGCTATTATTACCCAGGCTGGAGTGCAATGGCATGATCTCGGCTCACTGCAACCTCCGCCTCCTGGGTTCAAGCAATTCTCCTACCTCAGCCTCCCAAGTAGCTGGGACTACAGGCTGCGCCACCATGCCCAGCTAATTTTTGTATTTTTAGTAGAGACGAGGTTTCACCATGTTGACCAGGATGGTCTCGATCTCTTGACCTAGTGATCCACCTGCCTCCGCCTCCCAAAGTGCTGGGATTACAGGTGTGAGCCAGCACACCCAGCCCTGAATCACATTATTAAGCACCCAGGTATGCAAGGCAGTATGCAGGGTGCTAAGTGGAGCGTAATGAAATCAGTTTAAAATCAATTCAATGATATACTAAAAAGAAAATTTATGATTTTAAGAAACGTTTGCGGAAATAACATTCATATGGTCCACTTGGCATATTCCTGAAGGAAGTAACACATGCACTGCTGGGAATATAAACACTTGCAACCTTCACCTAGATGCTTTTAAAATGTACATACAGCAAGATATAAACCCAGGAAAAATTGATTTTAAAACAGAATGTTCACAATGAACATAAAGTCAGTCTTAGATTTATCTTTGGCAACTGCTGCTTTCATTTCCCTATTTAAAGCTCAGCCCAAATGGGTGGCAAAAGCTGTTATTTGATTTTACTTCCTTGTACTTTCTGCTGCCCAACTGGCATCACCATAAGCAGCAAACACAAAGCACTGATTACCTTTTCAATAAAGAAAATTGCCAACACCAGTTGTTGAAGATATTTTCTAAAGGTGGCCACAATATTCTTCCTACAAAGTGATTTTGACACTTACTTCTTTGAGAATGGTGTCTCCCTACCTCCCTCCTCTTAAATCTGAGTGCTCTCCTAACTACGATATATAGCAGAAGTGACAGTATGTGTGACTTCTGAAGATGGTCCTGAAGCTTCACACAGCTTCTTCCAGCTTTCTTGGAATGTGCACACTTGAAACCAAATCACCAGTCTCCAGGAAGCCCAAGCAGCCCATAGAGCCGCTCCCATGGAAAGGCCTATGTGAAAACGAGCTAAGTCTCCAGCCCTCAGCCATGATTGACTTAGTTGTCCCAATTCAACACTGAATTGCCAGACATCCTGGCTGTTCCATCTTTAGTAGAATGATTCCAGCTGACGTAGAACATAAACAAGCTGTCCCTGCTGAGACTTGGCCAAACTGAAGATTCATAAGCAAAATTAATAATTATTTTTTTTTAAAAACTGCTATTTTCAACCATTTGCCCTCGTTCTTGACAGTTCGTTAGGCAGCAGTATATATGTAGGCCATCAAGTTGACAGATCTCTCTCTCTCTCTCTCTCTCTCTCGTGTGTGTGTGTGTGTGTGTGTGTGTGTGATTTTTCTTTTGTTGGGGGTTAAGAGTACTGCTATTCATTATCATGTGGATAAGAGACAAGAGTTCATACAAGCATGAAAAGGAAGTAAAATGGATAAATAATTAGAAAGTGGGAAAGCTTTTCTGAATTTCCATTAATGTCTTCAAATTCCATTTTCTTCCCCTTTTTACTGAGAGTTCATTGCTGTTTATGAAATGTATATGTCAAGAATATTATGCTGATAAAAACTTTTAACATGATATAAAATTCAAACAGCTCATATAGAGTAAGGGTGATGTGAACAGGCTTTCAATTTTCCCTAAAAGTTCTGTGCAAAATTACAAGTGAATTAATTTCACCAAATCTTATTTCATTCATCTATGAAATGGACATAAAGATTAAATTAGATGTACTCCAGAGACCTACATCCAACTTATTAAATGGAAGCCATGATTGTATTTGGGGGATTATCCACTATTCTATGTTATCTACATAATTTAATTAGCTAATATATTAATGAAATAACTTTGAAAATTAAAACTAAATAAGAACACATGAATTTCAGAAAGGTGCAAAATGAGATATCATGTAGCACTTGAATAAAAGGGTGTCTCCCATGAACTCAAATTTAATTTAACCCATGGATAGACAGGAAAAGCCAGAGGACCCTGCAGTGCTGTGAAGGATGGTCTCTCTCTTTCTTCCCCAAGGTGGGAACCTTCTCCACAGCTTTGCTAAAATCTCAGGTAGGATTCTCAGGATACTACAATGCTATCACTACTTAACTGAGGAAATTTTATGTCAAGAAATGCCTCCATTAATAAAAATCAAGGAAAGCAAAGATTTATATAAGTATAGAGTTTTAGAGAAAAAAGACATTGTCTCTCTCATCTGAAACAGATTCCTAATGTATCAGTCTAAAAGCATTCATGTCTTAATAGAACAATGACTTGTCATTTTTTCAGAAGAAAATATTATAGAGTCACTAAGAAAATACAAAAGATTGGTTTCATGTATTATGAAACAAGTGTTTCTTTCTAAACTTGGGAGTTTTACCCTCACTTAAAAAAAATACTTGGTTCACGGAGGATATAAACCACATGGATTTAATTTAAAGAAATCAGAAAACCCAATGCATTATCTCTGCATCTACATTTTTCTAGCCTACAGGGAATCTCACTTATTCCACTTTAGCTTGACTTCTTAATTACACTTGTTTTCTCATAAGAGAAATTAAATATTTCTTAAAACATTTCATCATCTTTATTATTATTTAAAGTGCTGGATTCTTTCTTCTTATTCCAGGCCCTGCATAGGACCCCGGAAGCCACATAAACGCTGCTACTCTGTGTAATCCTTTTCATGTGAAGGTGGCACTCCCAGGCAAAAATAGGAGAGTGTCTGCTGATCATTGGAGCTTCTTGGACCCTTTTTTCTTTAGGGAGTGCTGAATATTACTAACATCATGAATTGGTTTATGTGACTCATAGGAGGGTGAGGAGGATGAAAGGGCATGTGAGTCGCGCCAAGCTTGAGGAGTATAATTGAAGAAGGAAAAGGTAGGAGAGAAAGGCTGCTATTTTCATGCGTTAGTTTGAAATAGCTACATTAGGACTCACTTAGCTGCTGACACAAATAACACCTTGCTGTTAAGGAGAGTGACCGTGGATTCCCTCTCTCGGAGATGCTACACCAGAAGACTAAAAACAGAAACAAAAGAACGAATTATTTCTGTTGTTGGTAGTGTTACTATTTTCTTCTGATTTATGTAATATATGCACATTGTAAAAACATTAGAAAACGTATATGAACAAAAAATAAAGTAAAAAGAACATGTGATCTTCCAATACAGAAATCTCTGTGGCCACCCTTTCGGAGCATGTCTTCTGATGTTATATGTGAACATATAATACACAAATAAAACAAAACTTCACACTCTCTCATATTCTAATTTTTAGATATAATAATAATTTATGCCTCATAGTTGCTGTCATTCTTTTTCTTTTTTTTTGAGACGGAGTCTTGCTCTTGTTGCCCAGGCTGGAGTGCCGTGGCGAAATCTCGGCTCACTGAAACCTCCTTCTCCCGGGTTCAAGCGATTATCCTGCCTCAGCCTCCCGAGTAGCTGGGACTACAGGCATGCACCACCACACTTAGCTAATTTTGTATTTTTGGTAGAGACGGAGTTTCTCCATGTTGGTCAGGTTGGTCTCAAGTTCCCAACCTCAGGTGATTCCCCCGCCTCAGCCTCCCAAAGTGCTGGGATTACAGGTGTGAGCCACCACGCCCGGCCTCTAGTTGCTGTCATTCTTAAACACATGTGTTCTACCTCATCATTGTTAATAGGTGCATAGTATTTCTTTGAATGAAAGTACATACCACATTTTCTTTTAAATTGTGTTGGTCCGCTCATCATTTTACTGACTCCTTGTGGTACTGAAGCTGATTTGAGGCACTGTAGGCATGCTTGAAAGAATTGGAATCCTCTGCTCAGAATGTTTAGGTCAAGAGTCCAAATCAATTCAATCAGAATATAGTGTATCCTCCGTGGCCGTTATGCAAGTACCACAGAAGATACAGAACATTTCTAATAGTCACAATCCATTGAACTAAAATTGTGCAGACTTTTACTGCCCCTCCCCGTGAACCTGGCAGACACTTGACCTCTTCTTTTCTCCTATAAATGACCTTTGTCTCCCTCTTCATATTGCTCAGTGATCACATGCTCTTTTTCTCTATAATATAGCACCTGCTCTCACTGTCATCTCATTGTTTCACTGTGATGAGGAGGTGGTTCTGATGGTTCTCTGAGGAGACGTTGCTACTATGAGTTTTTCTACATACACCAAATAGTACAGATTGAGTGATGTGATTGTTCTTCTTGGGTTAAATTCATGTGAAACTGGGTTCTCAGACTTCTCTTCTTAGAGAGTATCTGTTAGAGCCGTGTTAATGATACGTCGCTTACGTAAACAACACTCATGCTCTATATTCTTCACAATTGTGTTCTTTTCGAGATTAAATCTCTGGATATAAACTGGAATCACCTATGCTTACCAAAGTTAGGTATTGGAGATAGGTTACAAATCAAGACCAATCCCTTAAACATGGTCAGCTGATCTGGCTCCAATTATGTCTGACCCAGGAATATTCACTTTCCAGTGGATTGTCGTGGCGAGGATAAAAATAATTATAAGACCAAACATACAGATATACCTGTTAATGTTACAGATGTAAAGAAGCAAATTATTTAAACTCTTGAAAAATTATTATTATTTTTATTTATTTATTCATTTATTTTTGAGACTGAATCTCTCTGTCTCGCCCAGGCTAGATACAGTGGTGCAATCTCGGCTCATGGCAGCCTCTGCCTCCCAGGTCAAGCGAATTTCCTGTCTTAACCTCCCAAATAGCTGAGACTACAGGTATGTGCCACCATACCCAGCTAATTTTGTATATTAAGTAGAGATGGGGTTTTACCATGTTGGCCAGGCTGGTCTCGAACTCCTGACCTCAGGCGATCCACCCACCTCAGCCTCCCAAAGTTCTGGGATTACATACAGACTGATCCACTGTGCCCAGCCAAAAAATTATATTTAAGATTATTAGGAATATCTATCAGTCTGTAGGCTAGGTAAAGGATCTTGATACAGATTTCTTTTGATCAAACTGCTGATTTATAGCTACTGATCTAGTTACTCATAGTTACCCCTTATTTTTGGACCTTAGGTTATTTAAGATATTTTTTGCTATCATGAATGACTCATTGTTGATTCTGTTTATAAATGATACTATTTTAGTGCCTAATGCCCAAAGTTATGGTGTCTGAAAAAAAGGAAACACATACATCTATTTATTGATGCTATTTCCCCAGTAACGTCATTCAAAGCGCTGGTTTGGCGAATCTGTCTTGCTGTGATGTAATCAGTTTTGCCAAGACAAACAAGAAAGGTAAGATTTTGCTGAAAATATGCTCCCAGATGGCAAATATTCAGAGTGAATTCTTTCACTTTTCTTACTAGCTCAGTTTGAGGTTTTCATGTTGTTTTGATTTTCTCAGACTTTTTCACGATGTTCTAATTGGCTTTGAACGATAGAAGGCATCCATTTGGAACCATTGTAGCTTTGCTCTTCCTAAATCCTTCAAAAGGAACAAAGCAACCATGGGCAGGTGTTCTAATGCTTTTCTTTTTTATCCCCCAATGGAGAAAACAATCCAATACCAAAGCCAATGCTGCTTCCCATTCACACAAGGTAGCCAGTTTGCATACATCATCTCTTCTGAGCCCCGCAAGGGCGAAGCATTTAGGTTTGTGTTGATTGAATAAACTTGAGGAGCAGGGGAAGGAATGTTTCATTAACATAGCTGAGAAGAGCAATTAGATTCCATTAGTCACTTAAAGGTGGCTTGCCCTTTGAAAGTATTTAATTCTTTTATTTCTGGTTATCTCATCAGTAAAGTTATTATTGCCCAGATATTTTAGTGAGTGTAAATAAGATATCATTTATAAAGTGCCAAACACGTAAAGCCAACAGCTTATTAAGTATACCTTACACGTTTCGTTTTTATTATTTCATTGCTATCTCTAATTACTAAAGATTTTGCCTATACATGACAGCGGCTAAGAATCGAAAGTTAAATTACGAATAGAATTATGCTTGACTATCTCAGGAGGCACAGGAACCATAACTATAGGGATACTTGCATGCCATATTTGGGAAAATGATCCATGGGACATTTTAGGGACTGCAAAGTTGATCCACCAGCTCAGCAAAGAGACTTTCCCTGAGAAACATCTCAGGAGGGAAATTGTGTTCTCTTAGGATCAGCATATAGCTGTACTTCCCTAAAGATAATTCCAAGAATTGTCACTGGGAGTAACAAGAGTCATGTCCCAGTTAATGAAGTGTATTATTTTTAGCTAAACAAACAACAAAAAACATTTAAACTCTGAACATTACATCAAAGTAAGGCACAAACGGTATTTATTTACTTCAGTGAAGAAGGCATAAACCCAGAAGCTCAAAGCTTGCTACACATTGAACACAGGAGCAAAATAAGCTGTAAACTGCAGAGACACTGGCAGGAAATTCTAAGAACAAAGGGAGTGACACCATTGTTTTTTTTTTTTCTTTGTTTTTTTACTTTAAGTTCCAAGATAAATGTGTAGAAGGTTCAGGTTTGTTACATAGGTATACATGTGCTTTGGTGGTTTACTGCAGCTATCAACCATCACGTAGGTATTAACCCCAGCATGCATTAGCTATTTGTTCTGTTGCTCTTTTTCCCCTTGCCCTCCACCCCCTTAACAGGCCCTGATGTGTGATGTTCCCCTCCCTGGGTCCATGTGTTCTCATTGTTCAGTTCCCACTTATGAGTGAGAACATATGGTGTTTGGTTTTCTGGTCCTGTGTTAGTTTGCTGAGGATGATGGCTTCCAGCTTCATTCATGTCCCTGCAAAAGACATGATCTCATTCATTTTTATGACTCCATAGTATTCCATGGTGTATATGTGCCACATTTTCTTTATCCAGTCTACCACTGATGGACATCTGAGTTGGTTCCACATCTTTGCTATTGTGAATAGGGATGCAATAATATGTGTGCATGTATCTTTATAATATATTATTTATATTTCTTTGGATATAAATCCAGTAATGGGATTGCTGGGTCAAATGGTATTTCTGATTTTAGATCCTTGAGGAATCACCACATTGTATTCCAAAATGGTTGAACCAATTTACACTCCCACCAACAGTGTAAAGGCACTCCTATTTCTCCACAGCCTCACCAGCATCTGTGATTTCTCAACTTTTTAATAATCACCATTCTGATTGGCCTAAGATGGTATCTCATTGTGGTTTTGATTTATATTTCTCTAATGATAAGCAACTTTGAGTTTTTTTTTTTTATGTGTGTTGGCCACATAAAAGCAATTTAAACAAAAACTAAAACTGATAAATGGGATCTAATTAAACTAAAGAACTTCTGCACAGCAAAAAGAAACTATCATCTGAGCGAAAAGGCAACCTAAAAATGGGAAAAATTTTTGCAATCTACCCATCTGACAAATGTCTAATACCCAGAACTTACATGGAACTTAAACAAATTTGCAAGAAAACAGCAAACAACTCAATTAAAAAGTAGGCAAAGGAAATGAATGGACATTTTTCAAAAGAGGATGCCCTTTTAACAACTTGCAGAAATGTAGAATAGAGATGG
>PVKV010026182.1:0-28664 GCA_004027835.1 Alouatta palliata | reverse complement strand
TCCTTGCCAGCATCAGCTTTTCCCTTTTTCCCTTTGGGTACCTTCTCTCCCTTCTTTGCAGGGGCCTTTTTAGGCTTGGGCTCTGGCTTTGGAGGAGCAGGTTTAGCAGACAACCTTGCGGATCTTCTCTGTGGTTCGTCCTTCACCTTGGCTTTATCTCCTTTAGCATCCCCTTCAGCCTTTCTTTTGGGCATGGTGGTGACGGCGGCGGGACGTAGGCGCTGGGCGCGGGATGCAGCGGCGCGTGGGCTTTGGTCGGTCCGGGGGTCGTTCTCGCGTCTTCCTCACACTGGTCCCATTTCTCCCCATGTTATATAAAATTTTATAAATATTATAGTCATGGCCAGTTATTAAATTTAGTGTATAAAGTTTACCTATGATATATGACTGCACAATTTAAGGAATCTTTGTGCCCAAATAATAAACAATATAAAATGATTTTGAAAGTTTTTAAATTTCAGGATAGCAGTATGCTTAGTGAGACTACATCCATGATTGTGTGGAAAAAACATAGTGTCCTGGATTCAAGTACTACTTTGACCCTCTGAATTATGTGATCTTGAGCCTAACCCTAGCGTCTCAGGCTTAGTCTCGCAAAATTGAATTATTCACACTCAACTGAGATGATGTGTGGTATTAGTCCATTTTCATACTGCTGTAATGAAATACTCAAGACTGGATAATTTATAAAGAAAAGAGGTTTAATTGACTCACAGTTCTGCAGGCTGTACAGGAAGCATAGCAGCTTCTCTGGAGGCCTCAGGAAACTTACAACTGTGGTGGAAGGTGAAGGGGAAGCTGGTACATTTTATAGGGCATAGAAGGCACATTTTACAGGAAGAAGAGAGAGATTGGAGGGGTTATGCCATACACTTTTAAACAACCAGATTTCACAAAAAACAGTCACTCACTCACTATTATGAGACCAGGGAATGATGTTAAACCATTAGAAACTACCCCCATGATCCAATCACCTACCTCCTACCAGGCCCAGCCTCTGACTATTGAGGATTACAGTTGAACATGAGATTTGGATGGGGACACAGATCAAACCATATCATTCTGTCCCCGGCCCCTCCCAGATCTCATGTCTTTCTCACATTTCAAAATACAATCATGCTTTTCCAGCAGTCCCCCAGAATCTTAACTCATTCCAGCATTAACTCAAAAGTCAATAATCCAAAGTCTCATCTGAGACAAGGCAAGTCCATTCCACCTATGAGCCCGTAAAATCAAAAACTAGTTAATTATTTCTAAGATAAAATGGGGCTATAGGCATTGGGTAAATATTCTGGTTCCAAAAGGGAGAAATTGGCTAACAAAAGGGGATACAAGCCCCATGGAAGACCGAAACCAAGCATGGCAATCATTAAATCTTAAAGTTTCAAAAAAATTTTTTTGAGACAGTCTCACTCTGTCCTCCAGGCTAGAGTGCAGTGGTGTGATCTAGGCTCACTGCAACCCCCACCTTCCGGGTTTAAGCACTTCTCATGCTTCAGCCTCCTGAGTAGCTGGGATTACAGGCAGGTGCCACCATGTGCAGCTAATATTTGTAGTTTTAGTAGTGCCAGGGTTTCACCGTGTTGGCCAGGCTGGTCTTGAACTCTTGGCCTCAAGTGATTTGCCTGGCTCGGCTTTCCAAAGTGTGGGATTATAGGCGTGAGCCACTGCACCGGGCTAGAATAATCTTTGACTCCATGTCTCACATCCAGGGCATGCTGGTACAAGGGGTGGGCTTCTCAGGCCTTGGACAGTTCTCCCCCTGAGGCTCTGCCCCTGAAGCTCTGCAGTGTACAGCTTCTGTGGCCGCTTTCAAGGGCTGGCACCGAATGCCTGCAGGTTTTTCAGAAAAAAGACAGCCGATGCCTCTACCTGGAAGACATGTAGAACCATGATAGACTTGTGAGAATTATCTCCCAACGTAGTCTGCTGTTGATGGACATTTAGATTGTATCCAGTCTTTTGCTGTTATTAACATTGCTGCAATGAATTATCTTTAATACATCATTTTTATAAGAGATAATATGTGTGTATATACGTATCTGCAGTATATTTTAAGAACTGGAATTCCTGGATCATAGGGTGTGCACATTTTTATTTTTGATAATTATTGCAAAATTGCCAGCTATAGAAGTAGTACTAGGAGAGAGATCCAAGATGGCCGATTAGCAGCAGCTCAGGATTGTAGCTCCCACTGAAAGCGCAGAGAGTGGACGCCACATTCTCACACGAATTTTTATTGCCCACGGACCAGGAGATTCTTGGCGGAGGAGCCCCACGGGTTGCCAGCGCGACTCTTTTGGCGGGCGCAGCGGTTCTCAGTCCGGTGTATACGGGACTGAGTGCCCTTTTGGTTGGCGTTTGGAGCTCCGGGAAGGCAGAGTCTCCCATTCAGCTGATTGAAAAGGGGACTGAAGCGGGGAACCAAACCGGGTGATTCCTGGGCGGAAAAGCACCACGAATCTCAGCGCCGCTGTTTCAGCCGGCATAGTGGGTAGCCGCAGGAGAAGGCTGGTCTGGCTCCACAAAAAAAAAAAAACAACAATTGGAACTGCTGAGGATTGAGAGTTTCACAGCAAGTACAGCTGAACCCGGGAAGGTCCAGCTCTGTGGAGGAGGGGCGTCCGCTGAAGGAAAATTAAGAAACAGAAAAAACTTTATCACCAACAAGCTGGACGTCCACTCAGAGACCTAATCTGAAAGTCAGCAATTACACAGACGACAGGTGGATAAATCCACAAAGATGGGAAGAAACCAGCACAAAAAGGCTGAAAACACCCGAAATCAGAATGCCTTTCCTCCTACAGAGGAATGCAGTTCCTCATCACCAATTGGATAAGGCCTGACTGAGAATGAATGTGAGGAATCAATAGAATCAGGCTTCAGAAGGTGGATAATGAGAAACTTCTGTGAGCTAAAAGAACATATTCTAGCCCGATGCAAGGAAACTAAGAACTTTGAAAAAAGGTTAGCCCAATGCAAGGAAACTAAGAACTTTGAAAAAAGGTTTGATAAAATGTTAACGAGAATGGACAATTTAGAAAGGAATATAAGTGAATTAATGGAGCTGAAAAACACAATACGAGAACTTCGCGAAGTATGCACAAGTTTTCACAGTCGAATTGATCAAGCAGAAGAAAAGATTTCAGAGGTCAAAGACCAACTTAACGAAATAAAACGAGAAGACAAGATTAGAGAAAAAAGGGTAAAAAGGAATGAGCAAAGTCTCCAAGAAATATGGGACTATGAGAAAAGACCTAATCTACGTTTGATAGGTGTACCTGAATGTGGCGAAGAGAATGAATCCAAGCTGGAAAATATTTTTCAGGATATTATCCAGGAAAGTTTTCTTAACCTAGCAAGGCAAGACAATACCCAACTCCAGGTAATACAGAGAACACCACAAAGATATTCCTCAAAAAGAGCAACGCCAAGACACATAATCATTAGATTCACCAGGGTTGAAACAAAGGAGAAAATACTACAGGCAGCCAGAGAGAAAGGTCAGGTTACCCCCAAGGGGAAGCCTGTCAGACTCACAGCTGATCTCTCAGCAGAAACCCTACAGGCCAGAAGAGAGTGGGGGCCAATATTCAACATCCTTAAAGAAAAGAACTTTCAACCCAGAATTTCATATCCAGCCAAACTAAGTTTCATAAGTGAAGGAAAAATAAAATTTACGAACAAGCAAGTACTCAGAGATTTCATTACCACCAGGCCTGCTTTACAAGAGCTTCTGAAGGAGGCACTATATACGGAAAGGAACAACCAGTATCAGCCATTCCAAAAGACCCATTGGTACGCTGCATCCAGACCCATCTCACATGCAAAGATATACAGAGACTTAAAACAAAGGGATGGAGGAAAATTTGCCAACCAAATGGAGAAAGAAAAAAAAAAGCAGGAGTTGCAGTTCTCATCTTTGATAAAATAGACTTTAAAGTAATAGAAACCAAAAGAGATAAGAAGGACATTGTATGATGGTAGAAGGATCAATGTAATGGGAAGAGCTAACGATCCTAAGTCTATGCGCACCCAATATAGGAGCACCCAGATACATAGGGCAACTTCTTGGTGACTTACAAAGAGACTTGGGCTCCCACACAATAATAGTGGGAGACTTTAACACTACACTGTCAATACTGGACAGATTAATGAGACAGAGTGTTAACAAGAATACCCGGGACTTGAACTTAGACCTCGAACAAGTAAACTTAATAAACATTTATAGAACTCTCTACTCCAAATCCACAAAACATACATTTTCTTCAGTAACACATCACATCTATTCTAAAAGTGACCACATGGTTGGGAGTAAATCACTCCCCAGCAATTGCATAGCATTTCATAGGTTTAAATGAAATATTGGTTGGCTGTTTGTTTGTTATTTTCCTCCTTTATTCCTTCCTGTCTCCATTGTGTATAACACAATTACTAGTATAAAAGAGCTTTTTAATATCCATTTCTAGACTGCATTCTAGCCTGGGCAATAGAGCGAGATTTCCGTTCTCTATCCCTCTTTTTTTTCTTCTTTTTCTTTCTTTCATTCTCTTTTTCTTCCTTCTTTCTCTCTTTCTCTCTTTTCTTTCTTAAAAAAAAAAAAAAAAAAAAAAGAAGATGCTGAAGCCATTCGTTCAGTCCAAAAAAAAAAACAAAAACAAAAGAAGTAGTACTAGTTTATCCTCCAGCACTGATTATGAAAGTTCTTATTTCCCAGTCATTACTAATGCGGCACTGTCACATGTATTCTCCTGATACCATTTTTGAGTTTGATGTTATTTATCTTTTATCTTTTTTGTTTATCTTTAGAGTTACTCTTTTTAAATGTGGATTTGATGTAGTAACATGAAGTAGTACTTGCTAATAACGCTTATTGATTACTTACTCTGTACCAGACATTGTGCTTATTTCATTTGTCTGTACAACAAATTGAGAACATTAGATTTTGTTGAAGTTCGCGTACTTACATTTAAGATGATAAAGTTGTCATTTTTAGTGAGCCATTCCATGTAACATGTTTTACAGATTCAGGAGGAAGAGTGTCCACCTAGAGATGACTTCAGTGATGCAGACCAGCTCAGAGTGGGGAATGATGGCATTTTCATGCTGGCATTTTTCAGTAAGTAATCTTTCCAAACTATTTTGTTTTTGTTTTTGCATGTATTGGTTGTATGTGTATTAAAGTAACATGGTGAGGACAAGCAAATATTGTTAGCATGTGTCTACCTTGGTAAATGGTTTTTGAGTAATGGATACTGCGATCATATGTTTAAATGTGAATCCTAGAACTTATTAAACTCTTGCTGGATAATTATGCATTGCAGCCATTAGGAAGATGCTGACATGTAAAAGTATATAAGCATATTTAAGCTATTTCAGATTTTTAAAGAGAAATGCTGCTATGTTGGTGCCCATTCACCTCCTTAGGAGCATATAGAATGAAACTATAAATTCTGCTTTTGGGGCAGAGGATTTCCATTTGAGTGTCCTTAAGCTAGAAGAAGGATTGGAAAAAGGGATATTTTGGGCAACTGGAACAGTGTCACTTGAGACAGGTGGTTATGAAAGTGTAGTCTTACTTGGGGGAATGGTAAGAAGTTAGAGATCAGAAACTTAAGTAACATTTTAACATTTTGCAGCATTCTTAGTATATTTGACTTATAAAGTAGATTGAATCTTCTTGAGGGAAGACTGTGTCATACTCTTTATTATTTCAATTCCTAATACAAAGATTGGCATAGTAAACTCATTATATAATAAGATGCTCAGTAAACTGTTTCAATTACTAAAACCAGTGGTAGAAATCCAATATTCATTTAAGTAAGTTTATTAGTCTATTATATAGTTAATTTCTGTTCTCAACCTGGTTAAATGATCAAGCTTTCATTCTTAGAATGCTGATTTAATTCAGTTTACTTCTAAGCTTTATTATGATCATAAAACTGAGAAATAACTTTTTGAAGTGCCATATTCAGCTTTAAAAAGTAGAAAATACAAACTTCATGAGTTGTTACTTTTGAGTCTGGAAGTTCATGTAAACCTCGTCTTCAATTTTGAAATGGTTTCTTGCTTCCCTTCTATTTTCATCTGCTGAAGAAAAGGGGAGGGGGATGAGGGAGGAGGGCAGGCAGCTCTTCAGATTTACTGATTATATATTCAGGTTGTCAACCAGCTAATGTATATGCAATATTTAAATCTTAAATTGATTTTCTAGTTAGATATGTTAGGTATAATAAAAAAAGGAATTGAACTCTGGTTACAGATGAGTGATATTTTGTAATATTAGTCTTGTGAACCTTGGTTTTTATCTTAATTTTGGTTTAACTGGTAATTCTATATATTAATAACACTTTAATAACAAACTTCCCACATAGTTTGTTTACAAAAAGAGTAATTTAAACATTAATTGTTTTCATAGTTATTATACCTTTTAAGAAACCTTAATTAGAAAAGAAAGGATGTAAATATATTGTACTATTTTTGGTATAAACACCTGTTTCTTGGGTATAAAAACATGTTATTTGATACCTTTTAATTATCCAACTCAGAACTCTTATTTCTCCATTTCTTTATTTCACTTACCACCAGTATCTTCTTTTTAATTTTTATTTCTTAGATATGAAGGCCTTGCACTGTTGTGTAAACGCATGGTAACTTAGACACACTGGATGACTTTATTCTTAGCCAGTGATAGTACATTAATATGATGTAAATGTGTATATTTATATTTAATATAAATTATATTTAACTCAATTTTTACTTGTTTCCACAACTCATATATGTAATGCTTCCTGTTTTATAAATATTGTACCAATATTATAACAGTAAATTTATATTATTACCTCTATTAACTGATTTTTTTTTTTTCCTGGTAGGCTTTTGGCCTGGAGTTTATTTACTTGATAAGCATAGATTTGTTTGTCATCACTACCATCTAGTGGCTGCTTTTCATATTGCAACTTGCTATATTTTCCATGCATCTTAAATATCTAATAGCTACTGTGTGTGGATAAAAAGATCTAGAAATAGATTTTATTTTTAATGTGGTTTATTTGTAACTTAAGCATTTCAAGGTTATGTAACTTGCACAAGTAAAATTGTAGTGAATATCAATAAGACTGTTTCATTTAAAACCTTTTGGTGGTTTAATTCTTTCCTTCTTTGTTTTCAATGTTTTACTTCACATAACCCTGAAAAAAGTTTACACTTAAATTTGGTAAGTTAGTTGCATATTCTTGTTCAGAAAATGGAAAGGAAGAAATGTTTGTAATAATGTTTTTGCTTCTCACATCCTTTAAAAGTGTTACCATAAAATGTCTCAGATACATGCTTCATATGCTTATCTCTGATCATATTTTTAAGAAATTTTCTAAGAGAATGAAACAGAATTTGGTTATTTGCCAAACACTAAGAATGACAATTTAGTTTACAGATAATTGATAGTCTGTGGAAATGACCTAAAACTTTAGTACTTTAAAATGTGATAGGCTCTTATTTGGCTCTGTTAAGAAAACTTTTCTTCTGAGGTTTAGCCATTTGTACCATGTGTGAATCTTCACATCAGCATGCCATGGTAATAAGTAATCACCTGCATTATTCCCATTTTAGACTTGAGGGAAACATAAAGAGAAGGTATTTGTAACTTTAAAAGAACTAGAAGAGTATTTTTGAAATGTGAATTTTGATTTGTAAGAAATTCCCAAACTGTCTTCCAAAGTGGCTGTACTATTTTGCATTCCCACCAGCAGTAAATGAGAGTTCCTGTTGCTCTGTGTCCTTGCCAGTATTTGGTGTTGATGTTTTTGTTTTTTTTTTTAATGTTAGATGTTCTAATAGTTTGGTGTTGGTATCTCATTGTTTAATTTTTATTAACAATTAACGATGTTAAGCATCTTTATTCAGTTCATTCTTCTGAGCACCTACCATATAGTAGTCAAAAAGTTACAGTTTTTAAAGGGGTCATCTGGACACTACACGTCTTGGAAAACAAAGCAATGATGACTTAATCTGCCCATGAAAAGCTGTTTTTTACATAGCTTTTAGATGATATTACATAGCATAAATAAATCCAGAAAAGGAGCATCTAAGAATTGTAACTATACCTGAAGAAACCCATAAAATATTTGTGAAGTATTAAATTTTATTGTTTTGCTTTTCCTTTTTTTTTTTTTTAATTGAGCTGGAATCTTGCTCTGTCACCGAGGCTGGAGTGCAGATCTTGGCTCACTGCAACCTCTGCCTCCCAGGATCAAACAATTCTCCTGCCTCAGCCTCCTGAGTAGCTGGGATTACAGGCACCTGCCACCACACCTGGCTAATTTTTGTATTTTTAGTAGAGACAGGGTTTCATGTTGGCCAGACTGGTCTCCAACTCCTGACCTTACCTGATCCACCTGCCTTGGCCTCGCAAAGTGCTGGGATTACTGGCATGAGCCACCGTGGCCAGCCTGCTTTAAGTTTTTTTAAAAAGTCCATTTTGTTGGCTGATTGCTTAGGCTGGATTTCTTGGGTGGAAGCACATGAGCTGCATTGTGATCTGGTTTTTAGCTAGTTTATAACTGCAGTTTCAGCCATTAATGATAAGCTTTCAGGAATGGATTTCTGTTGGCCAAACTGACAAGAAACCAAGCTTACTCATTTGTTGATTTACTGTATGGCAAATAACCCATTTGCAAAAAGTAGGCAATAGTCCAAAAAGAAGGCTTAATTGGCAGTTAAAAGAAGGAGCTACTGTTTTCATTGAGCAGTGAAATATTATTAATATGTCTATGTTAATTTGGTTCCAAATTGTGGTTTGTAAGATAACTGTTTCTGTTGCTTTTAGTGGCATTTATTTTCAACTGGCTTGGATTTTGTTTATCCTTCTGTATCACCAATACCATAGCCGGACGGTATGGTGCTATCTGCGGATTTGGCCTTTCCTTGATCAAATGGATCCTTATTGTCAGAGTGAGTGTTTTGACAACATGTATCTCTTTTATCTCTAAAATGAGACGTATGAAATGTTCTGTGTGGTTCATAAATGGTCACTTTATTTTCATGAATTCGGTTATTTCAAGGCTTATTCTTAAATCCTATACTTAATCATTAAAGTGATCTCTGTGGTATGAACACTATAACTTTATCATATGAGAAGTTGTTATTACAGTGGAAAGAACTTTGAAATCAGAAAAATTTAAGTTTGAATCTCATCTTTTTTATATGTCTTTTAACTTTAAGTTATTTAATTGTTCTAAGCATTAGTTTCTTCATAATAGTCCGATGATAGCTGCCTTGCAGGATTTTTATGAGGTATGGAAATAATGTAATTAAAGTACCTTACCCAGTTACTGCACAAATATATGTGCTCAGTAAATCATGGCTGCTATTATTGTAATGTAGTGCAGGTAAGCCTAAAATCAGTTAAAACATAAAATTTTTTCGTTTAGTCACATTATCATGAACTTAAATATCTTCTCACTCTTTTCTTTTGAAAACGTTGAGAGCTCAAAAGTAAAGGCCTTTGAAGAGGTTATCAGAACTCTTTTTTCCCTTATGCTTCTTCTAAGCCTTTCTTATTTTCCTGTTGTTCCCTGAAGTTACCCTCTGCCTTCTTACAATTTACAAGATAGTGTGTAGGGAGACAGCGATAACTCCTTTTCTTTTCCCCATCTTAACAACTTATCTAGTTCCAGAATAGTTTTCTGTGAAAATTGCATAGGCATTGGTGTTGTTAGCATGATCATCCCCCAGCTCTTTACCTTTGCCTTTTGAAGGCCTCTTTTGACTTCTTTTTATAAATGTTTCTTCCTAGTTTTTTTTTTTTTTTTTTTTTTTTTTGCAATAAGATCTGGAACAATGATCAAGAGTGGCCTTGTTTATTGTTTTAATAAGTCTTCTGAAAAGTTACCTACACATTTTAAATTATACAATTAATAGCTTAAAATACATACATTCTACATTTAAACATTCATTTCTAATTGAATGAGCTAAATCTTCCTAAAACTTTTAGTAGAATCATAGATCAAATATATTAGTATCTCTTAAATGTTCAAACACTTTGATAATATATTTATATTATTAAGTTGATTTAAAAGTACCTATTATGAAAATATTAATGCTTATAGATGTAATGTATTTCTTCATTAGTTTAAAACTTACTTTATAGCTTCCCAGGGTTTCAGTAATCTTAGTGGAGCCATAGGTTTTGGTTATTAATCAATTAATTCTTGGTTGAGACCTGTGGACTGATTTCTTCTAAGCTAATTAACATTTGAGCCATCGTAAGAACTATCTCCTGGCAGTTTGTTGTTTTAATTTTATTGCAAAAAATGTACAGTGGGTTCCTAACACCAGTAAAAATCTATTAGGTGTTACGGAACATAAGAAGATAAAGACACAATCCCTTCCATTGCAGAAATTAGTGTTAAAAAACCTCAAGAGCTGGATCTAGATAAGTCCAGTGTTGGTTATGATACTAATAAAATTAGGCAC
Source organism: Alouatta palliata (assembly GCA_004027835.1). Classification (NCBI taxonomy): domain Eukaryota; kingdom Metazoa; phylum Chordata; class Mammalia; order Primates; family Atelidae; genus Alouatta; species Alouatta palliata. The sequence continues at coordinate 18,191 of PVKV010026182.1, read as the reverse complement.
TATTATTCAAATAAGATTTCTCATCTAAATCACAGAACACAGAAAATGATACGAGGACTGTTTTCTCAATTCTCCCAAAGTTAGTAAATTGCTAGTATCATTCTAGATATATAAGAAAGAAGTTAATGCATCCTGTATAACTTATGCCCTTAGAGTATTACAGCTTGATTTTCTCATAGGAACCTGAGGTTGAGAAGGGATGAGATTCTCTAGTTGATGTGATAAGATGGGGAACTTAAATTCAAAGACTGCAGTTTCTTGCAGTTTGTAAGGTATATACTAGCATCAAGTTTGATCACCAGGACTGTTTAGTTTCCCTTAAAATACTTTCACTGAGTTAGAGTTCATGTTAGGCCTTTAGTGTGTATCAAGAAGTGTTATAAGGATTTTTAAAAATCTTTTGTATAAAATAACAATAACTGCCATTCATTTAACCCTTAGTGTGTGCCAGGCATAATTTGTTACAAACAACAAATTTTCAAACTTTATCTGTATCTCTGATGCTGGCCATGATCTAGATATTTTATTGGTGACAAAACTAAGAATAAAAAAGTCTAAAAATTTGCTCAAGTTACCACAGTTTTTAATGTGAATTAGAATCCACTTTGGTCTCAATTCATTGCCTATTTTCCTACTTCTGTACTGCCTCGGTTACATTGTATTTTGACTTTTATTATAATGCTCCAAGTAATACATTCCTCTTAGAGTTTAGTGCTGAGAGAAAAGTTTTGTCCTAAAAACCTGGTGTTTCCTTTCATTAGATAATAAGTAATTTATAAATCATTCTGCTGCTCTCCATTTTGTTTCTGAGCTGCCACGAACTTTGGATTTTGTGTAAATATCTTTAGCCTTGGCTTTTGATACTACTTCTAAGGTTTTTATTGTTTGCTTTAGAAATACATGCATGTTTCATTAAAAACTAACCAAGTACATTTTGAAAATAGGATGTAAACAATGAAATACTGGTGTTATATTATTACAATAAAATCAGATGAATTCTTAATGTTCGTTAATTTATTTTCCAAAATTGGATTTCGCTAGCCTGTGATTGACCAATCAACATGATTGGTTTACTTATTTAAAAAAAAAAATTAGCTTAGGCTTATGATTTTAGTATTTTAAAACATTTTTATTAGCATAGTAATGAGTCCAAAAGCATTTCTTTGTCCTTTCTACATAGCGAATCCTTCTCTTTGACATTAGGATGAAGGTAATTATATTTTTCACTTGGGAGTAAATAAGAAATAGCTTTTGGTAAATATTTTTGGTGATGAATGACTCTCTTCTTGATTTTCAGGTTGCCTGTTACTGGGTAACACACAGAAATTTAAAGTGTATTGCTTTGGTTCTTTATTCTTTTTTTGTTCTTACAGCCTTTAAGACCTATATGAAAATGTTTTATTTCTAATTGTTAATCACTTGAATAAAAAATAGTACAGTACAGTCTTATATAAGCTGTATCTTTTCAATTTCAAGTCCCTCTTTCATGGTACATATTTTAAAGATTAGGTATATGTGGGATTTGTGTGTTTAGTAGTACTTTGAAATTTTAAATCTCTGAAATTACTATAAATTAATAAATGGTTTATTTGTTAATTGAAAATACTTCCTGAGATAATACTTAAAAGGCTATACAGACTTAGGTAATCTTTAATATGCTTCCTAAATGATAACATTATTTACAATTTGTAAGCATTTTTAATTTTTGCCGAAGTCTAGGACTTTTAAGCATATATGAAAATTACCAACAAATAATTGGAAATCTTTACATATAAAGGTACAAACACTTTTAATTAAATGCAGAACAAGTCTGCATTTAACTAAATCATTTTTAGTTACATCAGATTCAGTTTGCAGACCAGTGGAAACAGGGTGGGTAAACACAGGCTAATTTTTAGTAGTTTTAGAGTAGGTTATATTAAACACTTTTTAAAAAGTAATCATTTGAGGCATTGTTTACGTGCTAAAGTTATCTGAAGTAACTGAAGAAGATTAGATTGATTAAAAAAAAAAACCCTTTTAAAATTAATGAAGTGTGATGTCTAGAGTCTAATCAAGGAAAAGATACCTGTGTCCAGTATCATCCAACTCTGCCTTCCATCTGCCTGTTCATATTCCTACACCACAGAGAATGTAAAACTGTCTACAATGGCCACTAAGAGGAACTGTTGAAATGCCACTTTAAGGTTCATTTAGCTGTTCTCAGTTCACTGTTGGAAACTGAATGCTAGAGCATCTAGTTCGAAAATAAAGACTCTAAAAAGTTGGGGGTCTTTATGCACCTAGAGTTTTTGGTAGTGACAGTAGGGGGTGTACAGAAGGTCAAAAGCTCTTCTTTCTGGAGGTCAGTAGAACATCCCCATCTGATAAGATTAAACTGGTGTGGCTTTTGGTGTTAATATCTGAAGCAGTGGGCTGCTGTAGTGTGTTTAGGATGGTAGTTGTGGTTTTGAGAGATTATGAAAAAAGGACTGGTGTGAACTTTTTAATGAGAAAATGTGTGATTCAGACATATAGCATTTACTTTTATTTCTTGTGGGCAGTTTGAAACTTTTTTGTTTCTAAAGTATTTTGTGTAAGTTTTTTTACTATTACATGAGATGATTTTTTTCCCAAATAATTCATATATGTGTATGTGATTACGTATTTCAATTTTTCCTTTGTGCTATTTTTAAGTGTTAAAGATTATTTGAGGTAAATCATTCTGAAACTGAAGGTAATGTATGATTTTCAAATTCAGGTGTACAAATTTGTTTAATATATTTATGTTCACTCCATAGTTTTCTGATTATTTTACTGGATATTTCAATGGACAGTATTGGCTTTGGTGGATATTTCTGGTACTTGGTAAGTTTATTCTTAATACATTTAGTTTAACTTTGATATTTCCAAAAACTGTAAGATGTAAATAAACTATGTTGCAATTTATGTGGAAATTATTTTTCTGCTGTAAAATTCTCATATTCAAACACTTGCATCTCACATTTTTAAACAATTCTATTCTACATAGCACCATAGATTTCTTAGATTTAAAAGCCAGAGGCTATCAGTGTAAAGAGTCAGTGGCGGGATGATAATAGATGCTACACAATTTTTAATAACAGTGTGAGAAAAAAAATTGTCTTTAGCATTTATCTCAGAAAATATACACAAGTACTTCTTTTAATGATCTTAGGGAATTTCAGAGTTGGGTAGTTTGGTTGTTCTATCCAGTCTTTTATATTTGGATCATGAAAACATTCTTTATGCATTTGAAATGTGCCTTGAATTAATCATTAATCAGCCAGGCATAAGGAAAAACTTCATGCCTAATGATCACAGTACTTCTGTTGAGTTGTCTTCCTATAAGGCATGTCTTTGTATTAATATTGATGGTATTTTATGGATTTTCAATTTTTGTTCTCTTTTGTTTTTTTACCTTCGATGTAAGATAATTAAGTTAATTTTAAAGCACATTATACCTTTAATTCACATTTCAGATATATTTGTGACATAAGGAATACATTTTGTTTCTAGTTAAGATTGAAAGCCTATGTTTCACTCAGAATTGCATCAGAAAATAACAGCATTCAGTAGGTGGCAGTCTTCTCTCTGAGTTTTTATTTAGTCATACTGTTGGATCTTTTGGGAACCAATTTTTTTTATTAGTCAGATAAGGTCACTTAATTCTTTAATAACTATAGTGAAATAATTTTAGTGTTGTGACTTTGCTGAGATGCCTCTGGAAATGAAGCTAGTTTTATGTTGTTGTGTTCTGACTACCTGAATGCTATGTACTTTGTTGAGTTTCTTAGCTAAAAGTGAAAAGGTTTATGAAGTCCATAAAGTATTTAAGCATATTAAATGAGTACATTTGTGTGTGCGTGTGTGTGTGTGTGTGTGTGTGTGTATATATATTATTTAGAGATTGGAGGAATCTTAGGGAGGTAATTATGGGCAGAGTAGAATACAGAGGACAATGTCAGTTTCACTTCAGAGCCGTAATCTAGTGTTTGTTTATTTCGGGGAATGTGAAAATGTAATCAGTGATAAAAATGTTGCTCTCACATATGCTGAAAAGAATGTTGAGGACTTTGTAGAATGCTGAGATACAGTAGCCACTGAGTGATTGGTCTTTAGATATGAACTGGCTGGCTTCTTTTAGAAAATGCCTGAAAAGTAAAATGTGTGTTAGAAACAGCAGCTTTAGAGACAAAGAAAGGGATCCCACAAATAAGTTGGTTTACATTTTTCAATAACATTTTTACATTTGGATAACAGTATTATTGTCTTTGAACAGCATCTGGAAAAGCATGAGGGTGGAATTCAGAGGGAGTCCTAAATAGAGGGAGTTAGGATATGGGAAGCAGATTAGATTGGATTTAGCTGAAATTTATACCATTTAAGTCATCATTTGTATCTCTCTTCTATCTTTCCTCTTCAATTTACCGCACATGTGCTTCTTTTTTCAGTGATTAGTTGGGGTACAAATTTAGTTTGGGACTTCATATTTTAAATTCACAAACTCCTTTTCTTCCTGGTGAGGAAAGTCATACACATACAGTAGATTCTTCTGTTTTTTGTTTTTGGACCCCCCACTCCAATTTCCTGGTTAAAAATTTACTGGAGTTAATAAATGTTTCCCTAAGAATCATATGCTTAAGTATTTCAAAGGCTTATACTAATAATGGTAATGTTTTATACTTATGTTTTTCATTTGAAACTTTAGAGAATTTCACAGATACTGCTTTTTAAATCATTAAATATATCTGTGGTTATTTAAAAATACTATTTTACAAAGGAGAAAACTGAGATAGATGTAAGATGTATCCCAAATAGTGTCACTAGAGTGACTCTTCCAAGTCGTCTTTTCTAAATCATCTTAATTTTTATTATACTTTTTTTATTATTACCTCGCAGTAAGAACTCATGATTAAAATATGTACAAAATGCACGTATCTTCAAATACAGATTTCACAAATGACAGGCACTTGATACTGCTATACAAGCTTGTTTTTTTCTCCACAGTTGTTAGCAACCACATGTATATTTTTTTCTTTTCATTTACTTTATATAAGTAAATATGTCTTAGTTCAATCAGTGAACTAAGTTACATTAAGTTACATTAATTGAAAAGATTGGTACAGTGTAACATGGGGTTTTTATGAGTTGAACCAGTTTAAGTACATCAGGTAACTTTGCTATTTAGGAAAATCACTTAAATGTATCTTTTTATGTAATTATGGATTTTTATAGCTAGATTTGCTTGAATTTTAGTACATCTAGGCTTAACAGATTGAAAGATAATATTTCCTTGTGACAGAGTTTATCCTTATAGTGTAAAATATATTTCAGAATGAATGGAAGTCTGCAAATAAAATTCCTTAAGCCAGGAGGATCTTGTTTATAATTGTCTATTTTAAATTTATCTTGCCCCTTTCTGTATAAGAACATAGTATATCAGTATTATTTCAACCTTTTCAGGCCTGCTCCTTTTCTTCAGAGGATTTGTTAATTATCTAAAAGTCAGAAACATGTCTGAAAGTATGGCAGCTGCTCATAGAACAAGGTATTTCTTCTTATTATAGAGGTAAGAAATATTAATCTGTGAACTCTGTCTATTCCCTTTATGTATTGAGATTTACCAGATACATATTAAATGCCTAATGTGTATTCATGATTTTTACTCAGAATATTTAATATTGCTTAATACTGCTAACAGCTTATTGAAATTTAATGTCATAGACCTTTTTAGATGACTTGTAGATTTTTAAAATTGAATGTCATACATTTTAATTTTTAAAATACATAATGAGTGAAATGAAATTTTAAATCAGAATTTTAAAACTTCTCTATAAAGATTAACCATAGAATGTATGTGAAGTAATTACCAGCACAAAGTTTGAAGGCTTTAAAAGAAAACAAAATATGACACAGTACTTACACTGAAGGAATGGCATTTTTGTATAAAACAATGTGAAATTCACCTAGATATCTGGTGGAGAAAAAAAAATCTGTGATTGAAAAATAATTTGTCTTGCAGTCCTTTTAATAATCTGGATCAAGGAATAAAAGTCATGTGAAGAAAATAGTTCTGTTATTGTTTTCTTAATGCGTGTTAGTTTTTATCAACAATGAAGGCTACCACTTAAATAAGTGGAAATACGAAGAAATGAATAGAGGTTGTCTTACTAGTTTTCCAGTGAGTTTCTGGAGGCTGTGTATACCGTGGTACTATTTATTTATTGTGTAGTGGGAGTATCTTAACATAAAGTAATCTCATACTGTATTCTGTTTTCTAAAGCAAGTACCGTATCCTTTACGCTTATAAATTATGTAAAGTTTTAAAGCATTTGAACTCCATAACCAAAATGTCTACTAGTACTTAACTTCTGAATGTAGGACTACAAGGAACAAAGTGTTTCAAGTATACTAAAACAAAATATCTTTTTTCTAATAAATAAATTGTATCCTTTGTGATTTGGTTGCTTACATGTTATTTATAATTTATATGTTATACATAAGCTTATATGATTTACTTATTTATTCTAGAGTACAATTAATACACTTGTGTTTCTAGATCATGTTAAAGTATCATTTTAAGTGTTCCATTAAAGACTTCACCAACCACTCCCAAAGATGTCCCTTTTTTATTTTAGCAAGCAAAATACCTTTTCAAACAGTGACATTAAGAATTTGTCAGTATTAATGATAAGATAAAAGGCAAAGTAATTTTGCTATTTTACTAATTTGTGTGATTATCTTGCATGCGTTTTGAAGAGTCTAAAATACAGTGCAAATATTTTCTAGATGTAGGTCTGCTGTAGAAGTTTTACACTTTAGACTATATTCTGACATATAGACTTTGTTATCTTTATCAAAAGAATATTACATACTTGATACAATTCTTCTATAAAATGTGTCTTATTATACTATGACTTAGATAAACACAACTTAATACATTTTAAGACTGATTCTTTCTTTGTCTCCAGACTGCATCAACCCGACATTCCTTTCTTATACCAATGTGAAATTTCCAGATCATCAGTAAACCTACAACTTTAATAGGATAGAAGACTACTAATAGCAGAAGACAAATTAGTGAAGAAAAGACAGAGCTTCGAAATTGAATGGCAGAGTGGTTTATGTTTACAGGCCACTTCTGTTCATTCTTTAAGTATCTATATTTCATTTGTTTTGCACATATGCATATGTGCCCATTTAAGAGATTTGCATATACTTGAAAGAAATCATAAAGTTGTAGCACTTAAGTCCAGTCACATTTGGTTAATCAGTGTTTGATATAATTGAAAGAGGTGAGTGATAAACAGTCTTCCAGCATGTAAATGCCATTGACTTTTGACCTGACATTTAGTATAATAAAAATGAGATTATTAACCATGTCAAATGATTTAGTTTCTGGCTCTTAGATTCATCTGGTAATTCTACACATGAAACATCTTTTGTTATATAAAGTTTATTGAAATCTGAAGTACTGATTATTAGAAAGGATTTGTCAGATTTTTGAACATGACATTTACATTGTTATTTAGGAAAACTCTTCCTGTAAATAACCATGCATAACTTACTTTCTACAATATTGTCTTAGAAATTGTGTCCAGATATCTTTCATTAATTTTAAATTAAGTGAACTAAATATATATATGTATATGTATACATACATACACACACACATACACACACACATTTAGAAACCTGAGTGTTAAAGACAGGATTTGTTTTCGGACAAATTTTAAGGAAATGTGGGTGTACCGAATGTCCTTTATAAGAAAAAGAAAAAATTTTTTTAAGGGACACACTAGTTTTAGGGATTTTCAAATGAGAAGCTGAATTTTTAGGATTGCCCATCTTAGAGATTCTTGCAGGAAGAGATTGTATTAGAAATTATATTTATTTCATTTAAGATAATTTTGAAAGTTAATTTTCTAAATAAGATAATTCTCATTTGTGTTATCTTTTAAAAAGCCAATAAAATATCTTTCAGTATCATTGTAATAATTTTTTTAGAGTTTAATTTTTAAAGCCTAGCATTTAAAATCTTGTGCTATTAATTGCTTCTTGCTTTATGACTTTAGGATTAAGTTGTAAAAAACATATCCTGAAATGAGATATGCAAAACACATATTTTCATGTTATGGAAATGTGTTTGTGGCATATAGGGGTGTGGGTTCTGTGTGTATAGTGAGAGTACAGAACCATTATTACAACTGGAATTTAATTACATTCATAAGCTACTATATTTCCCATCTTGCAAATTATTTTATGTCTCATCTGTTTTTCCTTTTGGTTATATCTTTGGTTTTGAAAACCAACATTTAAAATGATGATATATTATCTTTTAAACTTAAAAATTATTTAATACAGCTATATGGAACATATAAAATTGACTTCTTATTTATTATTAGACATTGCTACTAAAAGGTACATCTAACTATTAAGGGACATTTTTCCATTTCCAAAAAATAAAATTTATTGTGCTTTATAACCTCTTTTGTATTTCTCTGTATTTTCTAATTTTTTCATTGTCTTTGATAAATAAAACATAGTTTTGTTTTGCTAATATAGTCTATTTTTTGTTTTGTCTCATTCAGTTTACTTTCCTGCATAGAATTTTATTGTTGATTAAAATACCTGTGTTACACCCTTTGAAGTAATATAATAGCATGGGGTAAAGAAAAATATTTAGTTGCCTAATTTGGAAATTAATAAAATTAAACTGTACTAATAATGTATTCAAACTCATGGTGGATCTCTTGCATATTAGTTTCTTGGAGACCTGTACTTTATTCTCTCAATAATTTTTAAATGAAATTAACCTTTGCTACATGATAATTTAAAATTACTAGGATGGTTAGCTATCAAACATCGACTTATTAAAATTTCATTTTAGCTTTTATGGTATAAATGCTTGTTTTCTGAATATGGATATGTTACTTTTGATCCAACATCAAAACTTCGCTTTTTGTTTTGACTCCCCCCCCCCAAATCTATAAGGTTCAAGTGTACATATTAATGTTAATTCTCTATAATTGGCATAATTCAAAGGTAGCCTTAAATCTCATCATGTAAACAGGGGAATCAGAATGTTACTTTCCAAAACTTAATGTTCTCCTTCAGACGTATCAAATCCTGCATACTTCATTTCCTGTGAGCTTGAACAGCTGCTGTTGTGTTTGGGAACAATTGATCATTTTGCACTCTGCCTTAAAGATTGAAAACTCAAAAATCTTGTTAGAGGATTGAAACATTTTTGAGTGTGAACTGGGGCTTGGAAGTTAATGCAAAAGTTTTTCAGATTATTTCTATTGTAAATGAATAAGCTAGTCTTGGCTAGGATAATCCATTTTTATGTATTTATGCAATAAACTGAATTTAAAAGCAGAAATTCACTTTTCTATATAGTGTATGTGAGATAGATTTTAGAAATTTAGATTAAAATACAGATCCCATTACATTCAGTTAAAATGAAAATCTCTGCTTAATAGAAAAAATACTAATCTTTAACCTATTGAGTCTGTAAGATATATTTCATTTTAGACATGCTTTTGAAGTTGTTAACAGATTTTTACCTGTTAAAACAGTAATCACTAATATTTCCAGTAAAATCTCTCCTAACAGGAAAAGTGGAGCTCAGAATATCCAATTGGAGAAAAATTTGGAGTCTCTTCATTTAATATAATTGTTTTCATTTAGTATGTACTATTTCAAGAAGTGCAAAAAGTAGTGATAGTGAATGTGATGCTGTACTTAACAAAGGTAACATATATCCTTAGTTTGCTCAAAATAGTCCTCGTTATTCCTGTTTTCTCAGCTTAATAGTGTCACATCTTACTCTCAAAAGTATTCTAATTTGGAGGATAAGTTATATGATCATCCTGTGTATAATTGTAGACTGTACCGAGAAGTGTCTACTTTAGCTCCACTGTCCTTTGAGGGATGGAACTAGGGTAAGGGCAGGAGCCAGTATTACCGCCACAGTGTTTTCTAATTGACCATTTGACCTGTAGAAGAGGAATGGTATTTTTTTTTTTTTAATAGTTGTATTTGAATGATTCCAGCTTATGGTAAATACTAAACTGAATGGCTTTTATATTTTTAACTGCTGTTAAATGTTATTTTAACATTTATTGTTTATTAGTTATTTAATTCTTCAAATAGTCATATGAAATATTAGCATATATTTGATAAAGGTCAACTGTTAGATGATAATGTGCCATTCATTATCATAGGAATGTCCTAGCCCATATATAAAACATGCTGGCATGTATTTTACTTGTTAATAAAGTTGTATAGATGTGGAAGTGTCAACCTGTGCTGCATCCTTTTCACAATCAGTTTAAGATACATGTATTATCACCATTTTGCCCTCACTGAACTGTTTATGTGACAAACCTTTCAAGACTGGAGATGAAGACAGCACTTGTGAAATTAGGTTGGAGTTGCAGCATCTTTTAACTTCTCAGCTATGTGTATGTCAGGAGATAGACTGTGGTTTACTTTTAATAAACACAAAAGTTAGCTTTTTGAAAATATTTTATGTTCATTTCTACTTTGTAAAGTATCATTGCTCACCTAGGTCAGACCTGCTTATGGGTGTGGATTCTTGTTTGGGACATAATGCCTAACATGCAGAAATTTCCTGCAAGTAATTAAGAAAAGTAGAAATCTCATTTCACACTTTTAAAAACATGTTTTTAAAGTTCATTTTAAGCTCAGAATATTTGCTCCGTTTACTTTTTTAATGTTTTTGAGCTTATATTTCATTATTTTTGTTTTTGTTTTGAGAGATTGAGTTACTTCTAAAAAATTACTCTTATTTTAATAGAAACTATGATTAAAAAAAAAAATCGGCAACCAAATAGAGAAGATAAGGTATTACCCCTTTAACAGCTGAGGTCATAGCAAACCAAAGTAATACTTCCAGTTCACAATCGTAGAGAGGTTTTCTATCTCTTCATGCTTGCAAACAACCACTGTATTACTCCCTAGTTAACTTTGTATTTGCTTCTTATATCTTCTCTCCTACAAGTGGAATTAAAGCAAAAGTTACCTAGATGACATTTGATCTTAAGGGATGCAATTAGGTCAAGAGGGGAAGGCAGTTGCCTGTTTACCAAGCAGTAAAGCATTCTAGCTGGTAGGAAGAGTGGAAGTTTGCACAAATCTCTCCAAGCAGAGGGGTAGGGAGCCCAGAGGCCAGTCCCTTAGATTTTCACTCTGAATTGATTTAGGTGATACTGCTTTATAACTAGTGATGCATTTATTTTGCTCAAAGAGCCACTGCACTGAAATCCTTGTTGGGAGTGATCAGGAAATAAGTTCGTGGGCATGTTGTTTCAGTGTTGAGGATAAGTCGCTTCACCAGCTTTCTCTTATAATCATAGGTCAACGTTGGGTTTATTTTCAAAAATGGCTATTATGTCAAAAGAAAATACTTAGATGGGAATCAAGTTCCCCAGACTCTACCCTGATCATGCTTTGGATCATTTTAATATTTTTGAGTACCTGTTAATAGTTCTTGAAGGGATGATGCTGTTACCACCACATAAAATCCGTCTTGTACTCTGTTCCTCTTTCCACTTCAAAAAAAAAAAAAAAAAGAAAAGAAAACCTTAATTGGTTTCTCTTTTAGGAAACCTTTTCCTTTCATCCTCTTTAATTTTGATCATCGTGGTTTTCTTAGTCCTATGTGTGAATTCTGTCAAGGCACTTATGAGACTGTACTGGGAGTATTAATTTTTAGGTTACTATCCCCATTGGCAGATATATCTTACTCAATTTTGCATGTCACCGCCCCTCCTCCCCCACCTATGCACAGAGCTCAGTACTTTTAATGAATGGTTGGATAGGATGGATGCCAGTGCGAGGGTATGTGTATGTACTGGTATATATAAAATGCCTTCTGGCCTTTAAGAGTCTAATAGAGGAAGATTTATAAACAGGAAAATTGGCTAATATTGAGGTAGGAACTAAAATCATGGGTCAGAGCAATTGAACTCCAGGAGAAACAAGGCACTCTTCACTACAAAGGTGACATTGGAACTAGATCTTAAAGAATAAATAAAAGTGTGCAGTATGTCTAAGCATTTAATACATTTTTGTATTTTTCCATCTTTTGCATGACGTTCTCTGCCTTCCCTGATTCTCCTCAGAAGGAAGGAATTATTTTTCCAATTCTCATAACACTTCTTCTGAGGCTCTTTATTAAACCACCTTCTACTGTGTATCACAGTACTTTGCATTCATGCCTCACCACTCTGCTGAGGGCAGGATCTGTGTGAGGTGTAGAGTCATAGCCTCCAATGAACCTAGCACATAGTAAACACCTTTAAAAGATCAAGTTCAAGATTTTCTACATCATTGTGAGCCACTGTACCACTGCAGATGTCCACAGTGGTAGACTTCCTCTTCTCCAGATGCAGTGTACAAAGAAGTATGTAGAATAATTGTGAGCATCTTTTTCACGTATCTCCCAACTTCATCTCCCTCTCCAGGAGGAACCACTGTTAACAATTTATTACACGCACTTACAGAAGTTTTCCGAGTAGATTTCTGCTAGGATGATCCTGTGCTCTATGATGTCAGCATAACTTCTGGTTATGAAGATGAGAGGATCTCAGGTATAATGTCTGAAAAAGTGTACTTCTTGCTTTGTAATTATAGCATACAGCTCTCAGGGGAGAGTACTGTTTCTTTATTGCAAGCATAGTTTATTTACTGAGAAACCAAGGTTTATTTTCTTGGTACTTTAGTCTTGGAAGAAGAATGACTTGTGGTTTTCAAGGCTTTTGGGAGCTGAACTATTCCAGGATCTGATATATTTAGCACGTAAATATCCTACTTATGAACTTCTTACAACTCCATTTGGTGAGAACTTCTCTGAAACCAAGTCATTTAGAGGAAAAAGGTCAGGGTTGACAAAGTCCAGCCTGCATAGGGTGAGAGAAGACTAAAATGATGCTGGATTTAGGCCAGGTGCACTGGCTCATGCCTGTAATCCCAGCACTTTGGGAGGCGGGTGGATCACATGAGGTCAGGAGTTCAAGACCAGCCTGGCCAACATGTGAAACCCCATCTCTAGGAAAAATACAAAAATTAGCTGGGTGTGGTAGTGGGTACCTGTAATCCCAGCCACTTGGGAGGCTGAGGCAGGAGAATTGCTTGAACCTGGGAGGCAGAGTTTGCAGTGAGCCAAAATCACACCACTGCACTCCAGCCTGGGTAACAGGGCAAGACTCTGTCTCTAAATTAATCAATAAGCTGAGTTTAAAATGAATTCCCTTTGTTTAGGACCACTGCACTCCAGCCTGGGTGACAGTGAGACTCCCTCTCTAAATAAATTAATTAATTAAACAAATAAAGCTGGGTTTAAAATGAATTCCCTTTTTTAGGACCACTGCACTTCAGCCTGGGCAATAGAGCAAGACTCCCCCTCTAAATAAAAAAATTAAATAAATAAACAATTCTGGGTTTAAAGTGAATTCCCTTTGTTTTAGGAGCAACATGTATCTCAGGATGTGGCAATCACTGTTCCCTGACTAAACCTACAGACATTCAGAACCCCTGTGTATTAGGGTTCTCCAGAGAAACAGAACCAGTAGGATCTGTGTGTGTATGTATGTATGTATGTATGTATGTACATATGTATGTATGATCAATAGATCCATTTGTCTGCCTGTCTAGGTATTTATTACTGGAATTGTCTTATATGATTCTGGTGCCTGAGAAGTCCTACCATTTGCAGTCTGCAAACTGGAGAACCAGGAAAGCTGGAGGTGTAATTCACTGGTCAGAAGGCCTGAGAACTGGGAGAACCTATGGCCTAACTCTTAGTCCCAGTTGGAAGGTGGGAGTGGGGTGAGGAAATGATGTAAGTCTGGAGTTCAAAGGCCCAAAACCAGGAGCTCCATTGTATAAGGGCAGGCAGGTAATTCACTCCTCTTCCATATTTTTGTGCTATTTTGGCTCTCAATGGATTGGATGTTGCCTACCCACATAGTTCGTGAAGGCAGATCTTCTTTACTCAGTCTACTGATTGAAATGCTAATCTTTTCTGGAAACACCCTCACAGACCACACCTTGAATAATTAACTGGCTATCTGGGCATCCCTTACCTTGGTCAAGTTGACACATAAAATTAGCCACCACACCCTTCTTTCCTCCCAAATTCTTCCTACCTGGGTGCTAGTATGATATCTGGAGGTGAAGCAGGACACAGTTTGGGTTCTCTGTACTATGTACTCAGTACTGTGTACTGATAAACAGTTTGGATTGCTCTTAACATGACTGAAGTAAGTAATATCCTCAGTGGCTAAGTGGCTCACAATGATGTGCAAAATCTTGCACCTTATTTTTTAAAGGTGCTTACAGTAACCACCATTCTCTAGAATTTACAGGAGAGCTGCTTAGGCCTTCACAAGCCATGAACATGAAAAAAGAAGAGTTGCAAGTCTTACCTTCCCCCAGGGGTTACTGACCAGACTCCTCATGCATGGTTTATTGATTTTCAATCAACTTACTACTGTGGCAGGAAGTAGTTTAAGTAATGGGTTTGTATCTGCTTGACTGTCACTCCTTCATTCTCTTTATTCTTTGATTGTGTTCCAGTTGGGAACTGCCTACTTCCCAGTCGCTTCTAGAGATGGGCTTATTGAAAATGTCAGCAGCTATGATTTCAACAACTATCTCAAAGGTCATTTCATGCTGTCCACATTGACCACCACCTGCTTGCCAAGGGAAGCAGGTGCCATTTTCTTTTTTCTCTTTCCTTCTTTCCCCTCTCCTCTCCTCCCCTCCCCTCCTTTTTCTTTTTTGGTCACCTTCCTGGCTGGGAAAAAGCAGGTGTCATTTTCAAATCTCCACTTGGAAAAACAAATCAGAATGGCCATGTGAAATCAGCTCTTCCTTTTACAGTAGTCCAGCTCCCAAATGCATGATGTTGGGTTTTCAGAGAAGAGTTAAAGAAAATATGGCAGGAGTGATGCAAGATGGCTGACTAGAAGCAGCTACAATGTGTGACTCTCACAGAGAGAAACACAAGGAGTGGGTAAATACAGCACCATTAAGTGAAACATCTAAGTACTCGCATTGGGACTTACCAGGAAAACAGCTCAACCCATGGAGAACAGAGAGAAGCAAGACAGAGTGACAGCCCACCCAGGAGTGACATGGAACCAAGAGAACCCCAATCCCTGGACCAGGGAAACAGTGAGTGGATGTGCAATCTCAGGAACCCATGCTTTTCTTATGCATCTTTATAACTCTCAGATCAGGAGATCCCCTCATGAACCCATTTCACCAGGGCCTTGGGTCTGACACGCAGAGCTGCATGGAGTCTCAGCACAGCAGCTACTCAGGCATGCACAGAGATCCAAGAGCCTTACATACTTGGGATCTGGGATTCCTGACAAATGTGAGTGCAACTCAGGCAAGGCAGGAGGTGTGTACATACCGCTAGGTAGGGGGCTGAACCCAGGGGGCTGAGCAGTGTTAGTCTGTGGACCTACTTCCATGGCACCTCACAAAGTAAGACTGACTGGCTCGGAATTCTAGCCAGCCACTGGCAATAGTGTAGCACCTACCTGAGACAGAACAGAGCTCCTTGGGAGAGGAGCAGGCCACCGTCTTTGCTGTTTGGATGACAGCCATTTTAGCCTGCCAGCTTTGGAGAGTCCAAACAGACTGGGTGTGGAAGGGATCCCCCAGCACAGCACAGCTGCTCTAGCAAAATGTGGCTAAACTGCTTCTTTAAGTGAGACCCCACTCCATTCTTCTGCACTTAGTGGGATCTCAGCCAGGTCCTCCAGCCACCTCCTACAGGTGTGTTTGGGCTGACAACAGGTTTGTGCCCCACTGTGATGGAACTCCTAGAGGAAGGGGCAGGCTGCCATCTTTGCTGAATCACAGCCTTCACTGATAATCCCTCCAGGTACTGGAAAGTCTGACGCAACTAGGGTCTGGAGTGGAGCCCCAGCAAACCATAGCATCCCTATGGAAAAGTGGCCAGACTGTTAAAAAAACAAAAACAAAAAACTCATTCAGAGGTCAGCAACCTCAAAAACTGAAGATAGATAAGCCCATAAATATGAGAACGAGTCAGTGCAAAAATGCTAAAAACTCAAAAATCCAGAATGCCCTCTTTAAATAACAACAACATCTCTCCAAGAAGGGTTCAGAACTGGGCTGAGGCTGAGATTGATGGAATGACAGAAGTAGATTTAAGAATGTGGATAAAAAACGTCACTGAGCTAATGAAGCACTTTGTAACCCAATGCAAGGAAGCTAAAAATAATGATAAACAGTGCAGGAACTGACAGCCAAAATAGCCGGTATAGAGAAGAACATAACCAACGTGATAACGCTGAAAAACACAAGAACTGCACAATGCAATCAGTTATTAATAGCAGAAGACACCAAGTGGAGGAAGGAATCTCAGAACTGGAAGACTGTCTTTGTGAAATAAGACAGGCAGACAAGAATAGAGGAAAACAAAAGAATGCAAAGGAATGAACAAAACCTCAGTGAAATACAGGATTATGTAAAGAGACTGAATCTGTGCCTGATTAGGGTACCTGAAAGAGATGTAAAGAATGGAACCAATTTGTAAAACATATTTCATCATCCAGGAGACTTTCCCAACCTAACTAGATGGTTCAATATTCAAAGTCAGAAAATGCAGAGAACCCCAGTAAGATACTCAATGAGAAAATCATCCCCAGGACACATAATCTTCAGATTCTCCAAGGTCAAAATGAGAGAACACATGTTAAGAGCAGTCAGAGAGAAAAAGCATGATACTGGTACCAAAACAGAGATATAGACCAATGGAACAGAATAGAGGCCTCAGAGGCAACACCACACGTCTACAACCATCTGATCTTTGACAGACCAGACAAAAACAAACAATGGGGAAAGGATTCCCTGTTTAATAAATGATGTTGGGAAAACTGGTTAGCCATATGCAGGAAGCTGAAACTGGACCCCTTCCTGACACCTTATACAAAAATTAACTCCAGATGGATTAAAGATTTAAACATAGGAACTAACACCATAAAAACCCTAGAAGAAAATCTAGGCAAAACCATTCAGGACACAGGCAGAGGCAAGGACTTCATGACTAAAACACCAAAAGCAGTGGTAACAAAAGCCAAAATAGACAAATGGGACCTAATTAAACTTAAGAGCTTCTGCACAGCAAAAGAACCATTAGAGTGAGCCGGCAACCAACAGAATGGGAAAAAATTTTTGCAATCTACCTATCAGACAAGGGGCAAATACCCAGATTCCACAAAGAACTAAAGCAAATTTACAAGAAAAAAACCCATTCAAAAGTGGGCAAAGGATATGAACAGACACTTTGCAAAAGAAGACAAATATGTGGCCAACAAACATGAAAAAATGCTCATCATCATTGATCATTAGAGAAATGCAAATCAAAACCACATTGAGATACCATCTCACACCAGTTAGAATGGCGATCATTAAAAAATCTGGGGACAACAGATGCTGGAGAGAATATGGAGAAAAAGGAACACTTTTACACTGTTGGTGGGAGTGTAAATTAGTTCAACCATTGTGGAAGACAGTGTGGCAATTCCTCAAGGACCTAGAAATAGAAATTCCATTTGACCCAGCAATCCCATTACTTGGTATATACCCAAAGGATTATAAATCCTTCAGTCATAAAGACATACGCACATGTATATTCATTGCCACACTGTTTATGATAGCAAAGACCTGGAACCAACCCAATTGTCCCTCGATGATAGGCTGGACAAAAAAAATGTGGCACATATACACCATGGAATACTATGCAGCCATAAAAAATCATGAGTTCGTGTCCTTTGTAGAGACATGGATGAATTTAGAAACCATCATTCTCAGCAAACTGACACAAGAAAGAAAAGCACTGCATGTTTTCACTTATAGGTGGATGATGAACAATGAGAACGCTTGGGCACAGGGAAAGGAACAACACAGGGATAGGTTGGGGTGTGGAGGTGGGGGACAGTAGAGGTGGGTGGGGAGGAGGATGGGGAGGGATAACAGGGAGAAATGCCTGATGTAGGTGATGGTGGGGAGCATGGAGACAGCAAACCACCGTGGCATGTATGTACCTATGCCACAAACCTGCAGGATGCAGGACGTGCACATGTACCCCAGAGCTTAAATACAATTAAAAAAAAAAAAAA
>PVKV010026181.1:0-28440 GCA_004027835.1 Alouatta palliata | reverse complement strand
AATTCTCCTGCCTCAGCCTCCCGAGTAGCTGGGACTACAGGCACGTGCCACCATGCCCAGCTAATTTTTGTATTTTTAGTAGAGACGGGGTTTCACCATGTTGACCAGGATGGTCTCGATCTCTTGACCTCGTGATCCACCCGCCTCGGCCTCCCAAAGTGCTGGGATTACAGGCGTGAGCCACCGCGCCCGGCATGTCTTTCCTTATAACTGAGAGCTGTGATCTCTGGACTCTCCCGTAGCTGTGGGCAGTGGAGGCTGTGGGAAGACCAGCCTTACCTCCATCATTCCACCTGTGGAGAAGGGGGCTCTGTGGTGACTGGGGACAAGGTGTCCAGTTTATTTCTGTCATCGACCTGGTGGACAGAGTCTAGAAGTACGCTCCACTAACACTGTGGAACTCAGAAGTATTAAAACCCAGTATTTTCCTGTCCCATCAAGTCAGAAGACTGAAGAAGAAGCTGATTCATTAGATCGAAGGTTTTCAAAGTGTGGTCCTTATTGTTTTTGCTTAACAAGTTACTCTAAAACTTAGTGACTTAAACAACAAACAGTTCTTACCTCACAGTTTCTGTGGCTCAGGAGTCTGGGCATGGCTTAGCTGGAAGACTCAGGCTTAAGATGACTCATGAGGTTCTGTCAAGTTATCAGCAGCGATGTGGTCTCATAGGAAGGCTTAACTCACTTTGGGAGGGGGATCCACTTCCACATTCATGCACGTGGTTGTTGTTGGGGCTCAGTCTCTCATGGCATGAGCCTCCACATATGTCTGTCTCATAGCATAGATTCCCACAGGACAGGCATTCTGAGAGGATGAGAAGGCACCTGAGATGGAAGTAACAGTCTTTTTTTGAGATAGAGTCTAGCTGTCTTGCCCAGGCTGGAGGGTAGTGGTGCGATCTTGGCTCACTATAACCTCTGCCTCTTGGGTTCAAGTGATTCTTCTGCTTTGGCCTCCTGAGTAGCTGGGACTACAAGTGTGTGCCACCATACCCAGCTAATTTTTTATTTTTAGTAGAGATGGGGTTTTACCATATTGGCCAGGCTGGTCTCGAACTCCTGACCTTGTGTCTGCCCGCCTCGGCCTCCTAAAATGCTGGGATTATAGGCGTGAGCCACCGTGCCTGCCTGGCAAAGCTACAATCTTTAGAGAACCTACGCTTGGAATTGACATTCCATTACTTTTGCCATATTCTATGTGTTAGAAGTAAGTTCTGTTTACATCAGGGGAGGGTATTACACACAGGTGTGAATACCAGGAGTGGAGATGATTGCATGCCTTATTCAAGAGGCTTATCATAGAGGCTGCCTACCGTACCTGGGAACTTATTAGAAATACAAACGGTTAGACCCCATTCCAGACCTACTGAATCAGAAACTGTGAGAGTGGGGACTGGGAATGGGTGTTCTGACACTCCTTTTGGGCGATTCTGATGCATGCTAAAGTTTGATAGCAATTGGCTTAGAGTAGGGGTTGGTGAACTTCCTTTTAGGCACAGGGGCCCTTCAGCTACTCAACTCTGCCATGCAGAGGAAAAGTAGTTATAGACCATATGTAAATATGGATATGGCTGTGTTCTAATACAACTTTATGAAAAGAGGTAGTGGATGGGATTTGGGCCCAGAGGCTATAGTTTGTCCACCATGCCTGAGAGTAGTAGGGACATTTTACATGATCAGCATTAGATAGTGTTACCTCCACATTTCTTTTTCTTTTATTTTTAAATCAGGCAAAGCTGTTTTCTGTTTCCTTCCAGAATAGTCTGAGATAATTCCGACTCCCCAGATCCTGAGAGATTACCAAGACTCAGAATAAAGGACTGTGCATATGCTTGAGTTTTCTGATGTGTTTTTTTTGTGGCTGCCAGTAAATCACAAGCTCTTGGAGACAGTATATGATGGAAACTATGAATGTGTGCTTTGGAGACAGACAGATGTGAGTTTGATACGAGTTCTACTAGCACTGTGAATATGGTGACTTAGCCTCTTCCTGCCTCAGTCTCACCATCTGTAAAATAGAGATGATAGTAGCACGTACCTCACACGGTTATCATAAGCAGTTGTTCTAATTACCTACTGTCATGTGTCCAGTCACCAAATTTAGTGGCTCAAAGCAGCAACAGTTGGGCAGGTCATTTGCTGCAGTCGTGTCATCAGTGGCTGTAGTCATCTGTGGGCTGGGTGGGGCTACATCCCAGGTGGTGTCCTCAGTCACATTGGTAATGGCTTTCAGGAGCACCTTTTTGTCTTCCACATGGCCTCTCTGTGTGGCCTGATGCTTTCATAGCAGAGCGTGGCATCTGGTTCCAAGAGGCAATGTTCTAAGCACAGACAAGTCTTGGGAGCTGCCCAGGATCACTTCTGCAGCCAGTGTCAGGACTAGCTCAGATCCCAGGGAAAAAAAAAGTGCAGCCATCTTTAAGCCACTCCAGGAGTAAATGAAAGTAATCACAAGAAGTGCTTGTCGCATGCCTGGGCTATGATAGAAAATAAATACTAAGTATGTTAGGAAGCAGGAACTTTCTTGCCCAGTTCTTTGTGTCCTATCTATGAGGGCTTATGTGCTATTCAGTCAGCAAGTGTTTCTTCAGGGCCTGCTGGATATTTCTGGAAGGTCACAGTAGGATTCCTCTCCTCTCTATACTCTTTCATGATGTGCCCAGCTTCCTACATGGCTTGTCACGACTCTTTGGTTTCCTGAGAGCTCAGTAGGCTTAGCACTCTCCATTCAGAAGCTACCTACCCTTCAAAAAGCCCAGGGAGAAAAGAGATGGGTTGGATTAGTAGGATACTCTTAGATGATTTGATTGGAAGAAAGGTCTTGTCCCCTGTCAGCTGCTGAGATATGGATTCTCAGGCACAGGAAAGGACAGTCTATGGGTAGACAGAGAGTCAAAGAGGACTATCAAAGAGAAGTGCCCTCTTATGCTAACTCTCCGTAATGGAGACTCCCGTGAAATCCACCCCTTTGTTAGGAGCCTATGGGGAGGGGAAGTGCGGACTGCTTAATTCCCACTAGGGCACGTCTTTTGGGCGGTAAGCAGCTCCCACATTTCACAGTATAGGAAAATGAGGCTTGTATTTGGAAAGTTTATTTTAACTGGGGTTGAAGGCTTATCTTAAGCTAGAATAAAGTAATAGTTGCCAAAAGAAAAAAAAAAAAAAAAGACCAGGCAGGGTGTCCCACAGCAGGGATTGGTGAGGACTAAGGAGAAATGGAGAGTGAGGCCCCGTTACAGGGGCAGCCGCTGCCTATCTCCACTTGTGGCTCTGTAGGCAACTGTGGCTGGATCTTCACATTTTTGAAGAAAAGCCTGAAATCTAGACTTTTAATTGGAATTTCCACTTACAAAATGTTGGCAAATAATATAAAAATTTAAAACTACTATGCTGGCCCATTAAACACACACACACACACACGTGCGTGCACGCAAACACACACATACACACCAGCAGTCAAAGTACTCCCAGCAGATGTCCTGTAAGTTGACCTGCAAGAGATACAGGCAGGAGGCTGGACCCTTTTCCTGAGCAACATTTCTCCTTATTGTTTTAGCTTGAAGGCCGTATCATAGAAGAAATAGAACAAGGGCAGGGAGACATTGGGTATTGATGGAATGTTTTGGGGGTAAAATTGTTCTGAAAAAATAATACAGCCTTTTTTCCTTATTTATTTAGTCACCAAAATGATAATGTCACCTTGCATGAGTGCTGATCTCTAGAGTATCAGCAAATGATTAAACTAATTTGATAAACTTCACATAAAAGAGCAAAGAAATGTCCATGTGTACCCCCCTGACTATTTGAGGGCCTATGGGGTCTTCCTATTTTAAAGAGGAGGAAATAGAGATTCACCAAGGTTCTTTTAGGAACTGACTAGCAATCCCAAGGAAATCCTGTTCTTGTGTGTGTGTGCGTGCGTGTGTGTGTGTCTGGCCACGTGCCAGGCTGGAGTGCAGTGGTGCGATTTCGGCTCACTGCAACCTCCACTTCCCGGGGTCAAACAATTCTCCTGCCTCAGCCTCCTGAGTAGCTGGGACTACGACATGCCCCACCACGCCCAGCTGATGTTTGTATTTTTTGGTGGAGACGGATTTCACCATGTTGGCCAGGATGGGAAATCCTATTCTTGAACTGAAATACTAAGAATATTTATGCTTGTATCCAGGTAAAACTGTATGTGGTAAAGAGAAGTAATTATGACTAATATTAACTTGTGAAGACGGGAAAGCAGGAAAGATTTAGGTTAAATATAGGAAGTATTTAGAGATTGGAAGGAAGGGCTAAACAATGGAGAGAAGCACAAAGCTTTATACATTTTTTTCTTTTAACATGGAGTTTCTAAGAGAAAGAATGAACAGCTTTCTTCCTGATACACTCTGCAAGCAATTCTGCTTAGAAGAGGGTGGGTGAAGGAGGTACCCTATGGATAGTTTTCCATCCTGTAATTTTTTTTCTTGGGCCCAGCAAATAAAGCCCCCCCAACATACTAACTTACCCAAATGATTTACCAGCTGTCTCTTCTCCCAGGAGGTAAACAGGCAATAAAATAAATGAAATTCCTATTCTCTATTACTTGACCCCCATAAATCATCACCCACCCAGGGTGAGCATTTATCTCTAAGGCATCACAAAAATATTTTCAATGCTATCTTCTTTATTTTGAATAACAAAGAATCCAATGATGATATGTCAGTATAAGGATAGTTCTGCAAGCAGTAACTGATGAATTTCAGAAAATGAAGAGAGAGTGTGTGTGTGTGTGTGTGTGTGTGTGTGTGTGTGTTGTGGAAATAAAGATTCTTGGGGGCTTCTCAGTTTCTTTTATTCTGTGCCAAACCTTTCCGAGGATTAGATCACTTTTGAAACTTTAGGTCCTCACAGAGCAGTTGATAGATAAGATCATATGGGATATTACTTTCCATGTTAGTTACTTGCACAGTTTATCTTGAACTAAAAGCTATTGTGCCCAAATGAGGACTTTTGTGTGGTGCTTGTGAACAGGGGGGTGCTGTCCTGTCACCATGACAACAAGCATTT
Organism: Alouatta palliata; assembly: GCA_004027835.1. Lineage (NCBI taxonomy): Eukaryota > Metazoa > Chordata > Mammalia > Primates > Atelidae > Alouatta > Alouatta palliata. The sequence continues at coordinate 23,400 of PVKV010026181.1, read as the reverse complement.
GCATGAAGAGCAGGCTCCTCAGGCCACATTACAGTCACGTGGTCTAGAGGGACCCCCCCCCTTTGAAGCTTGTAATCTTTTCCGAGCTGATTGTTAACATTTTCTGAACATAATCATTAACCATGTTCTGTAGCAGATAATTACCTCCTGTAGTTAGCATATTCTATCCCTGAGTGGTCTGTGACATTCATATAGGGTAAGACGTATTTTAGTGTTACTTTACCTAACCAAGCAAAATAAAGCAATTTGACTTCTTAAAATCTGAGTAAGTTTGCCTTTTACAGAAAAATACTGTGTTGACCCTGGCATCATGTGTGTCTCTCATCTTGTGCCCCAGGGCTGTTCTTTGCCCCTGTATTTGAATACCTACTGCAGGCAGCTTCTGAAATGCCATGGGCTCCTTTCTTCCTTCTGTATCTCCACGTTTTCCCATGATATCTGTACATTTATTGAACTTTCAGTGCCAGTTTTTTTGTTTCAGATTTATTGTGTGTACTTATAATAAATATTAGGGGCATATAGGGATAGTTTTCTTTCTTTCTTTTTTGAGATGGAGTCTTGCTCTGTCACCCAGGCTGGAGTGCAGTGGCACAATCTCGGCTCACTGAAACCTCTGCCTCCTGGGTTCAAGCGATTCTCCTGCCTCAGCCTCCCAAATGGCTGGGATTACAGGCACGTGCCACCATGCCCGCTGATTTTTGTATTTTTAGTAGAGACGAGGTTTCACTGTGTTAACCAGGATGGTCTCGATCTCCTTACCTCTTGATTTGCCTGCCTCGGCCTCCCAAAGTGCTAGGATTACAGGCATGAGCCACTGCGCCTGGCCCTATTTTTCTTTTTTTAACAAGTTTTCCCTGTGGGTTTCTCCTTACCAACTAACACCATTCCCTAAGACTCCCCAGGCTTCTGCCATGACCCAGGAAATTCATGTTTCTCTCTTGGCTCTTGTACAAGGGAAAGCCTCCTGTTTCAAATTCCCTAACCTTGGCTTATCTTTGAGGGGTACGTTCAAAATTTCAGGAGAGCTAGAAGCAACGGATGATAAAAAGGAGTGCATGAGAGAAAAGAGGAAATAAAAAAGAAAACTCCAAATCTGAAGCCATACTAGAGACTGATCTTACTAAGATCTTTCTGAGGATATGATTAAAACACTGCACTATAATATCCTGTCGTTATACAAATAGGATGCAGAATCATTATGACGACGAAGAGTGCTTAGGTGTTTTAAATGTCACCTGGTTGGAGTACCCAGATTCTAGAGGTGAAGCATTTGATTGTGCTATCCCGAGATAATCTTGCAGGGTTGATGTGGGACCAGGAGGAGGGAGACTGTGAATCACACATGCCTAATCCTCACCCTGCTCGTCTTTCTTTGCCAGCAAAATTTGGCCAAAATGAGCACCCAAAGCTATAAAGTGTCATATTTTCTGAACTCCGAATTAGAACCCATGGCAAAGCCATCATGCTTGTGCTAGTGATAGAACCAATGTCTCCAAACTCATACTGCTGAAGGAATTGGTCAGACCTCTACTGTGAAAGAGCAAATGCCTAGGAGAAGAGGCAAAAAGTCTACCTGCTGGATGAGGAGTTTGGGGCTCCCCTGGGGAGGAGCGGCTCTGTGCTGAATACATACAAACATACACACACACACACACAATGTGTCTATATGTATGTATATGTCTAATATATGTATATATGTGTATATTATGTATATATATAATTTTTAATTTTGAGACAGAGTTTTGCTTTTGTTGCCCAGGCTGGAGTGCAATGGCACAATCTTGGCTCACTGCAACCTCCGCCTTCTGGGTTCAAGTAATTCTCCTGCCTCAGCCTCCCGAGTAGCTGAGATTACAGGCATATACCACCATGCTAGGCTAATTTTTATATTTTTAGTAGAGACAGAGTTTCTCCATGTTGGTCAGGCTGGTCTTGAACTCCCAAACTCAGATGATCTGCCCGCCTCGGCCTCCCAAAGTGCTGGGATTACAGGCATAAGCCACTGCACCTGGCCGTTATAATTTTTTAATGAGCCACTCTGGTCTTTAAAACAGCAGCTGGCTGGACCACCTCTATCTACTTGATTTGCTTCTGGCTCCAGATGACCAATTCCTACCGCATTACAGCTCCTCTTCCTCCACCTCCTCCGCATAAAGCCCAGAAGAGGGGGCCGGTTCCCTTGTTGTGCTGTACTCCAGGCAAAACTATGTCATAATGAGCTCCCTTGTGATGCAGAAACCAATAAACTTGTGCTGTGAATGCCCAGTGGTGAACCAAATTATACATTTCTTTTTCCCAGTTGAGCATTGTTTTGTTTAATGTGCTCATACCTTTGTAATGGTAGGTGTAAAATTGTCGTGTGTCTGGGAAGAACAAATTGAGCTCTGGTAGTTGCGTGTGCACATGTGTGGAAGCGTCTTTGATTAACGCTAGCATGAGTCAGTCCTTCCGTGGTGAGGCGTTAAGACTGGGGGCACAGAGACCCCATGCGGCCATGTTTCTGAAGGCCTAAAGCACAGGAAATTCTTGAGGTGCAGAATATAATGATCCCGAATGGAAGGCAGCTGAGGTTCTGGAGTTAAGATTTTCTGCTCCTACACACAGTCGCGTATTTCAAGAACGTTCTTGTCATAACTGATTGGACACACTTTTCAGGGATGAATGGTGATGTGCCGGGGCCGGGAGGCAGCAGCTGGCTGTTTGGCAGATCCCTTGTTACACGTTAATTCGACTTTATTTATTTATTTATTTAGTTTGGTCGGAGCCCCAGTGGTGATGAGCTTATTTCGAATCTTTCTGGCTGCCACATGTCAGTTCCAGAAATATTCCAATGCAACGTGGCATTCGTTATGCGTTGTGGGATCTAGGCTGAGCTATTGGATCCCGTCAGTGTAGGTGAGCTCTATTCACTAACAGAATTAACAGACATACGTTTTGACTTGAGCCGGTCGGAAGACAGCTTATTCATAACATAATGGTTTAGTGCCTCTGAGATGAACTGGTTCAGTTCTTGATTCATCTCAGCCACACGATAGTTATCTTACGTACACAAATCGGTATGTGGGGGTCTGCAGAGGCACTGTCAGAGAGCTGCAGTGATATCCGTCAGATAAACCAGTTAAATCTCCACTAAGCAGAGTGCCCCGTGCGAGTGCTGTCAGTGCCCTTGAATATTGCCGAGAGGATCAGTCGCTTTTGTTTGGAAGAATAAATGCATTTCTATCACTGGTTGAAGCTATGATCTGCTGACAACATTGTGCTACCTTGGTAATGTCTTTTAATTAATTAAAACTGAGCAATACATTCTGACCCTGACCACATGTGAATGCTATTCGTGGAGCAGGTAGAAAGAGAGATTGAATTTTTCTATTTCTTACACGGAGTAACACATAAACTCTTTTCAGTGGCTTACAGGACTCGGCATGACTGACGTCAGTCTACCATCTGACCATTCCCTGTCCCTGTCTCTTCGTGCGCTGTTAAAGATGCTGGCCTTTATTCTTGCCTTAGGACTCTGTGCTTCATAGCCTCTGCCTGGAATGCTCTGTCCCCCAGATGTTTGCATGACTGGCTCTCTCTTGTCACTTGCATCTCAGCTTACATGCCACCTCCCCACAGAGACCTTCCCCCATCACCACATAGTAAGGCCCCATTCCCTCACTCCATATTACATCCTCCTGATTTATTTTCTTTCTAGCACTTATTGCCCCTGAAAGTCTCCTGTTGAATAGGTTATTTGCCTGTGGCATAGGTCTCCTGAGATCTCCACTGTGTCCCAAGTTGCTCGAGCTGAGTCTGGCACACAGTGGTGCTTAATCAGCCTTGCTGAGTGACTGAATTTCTCTGGCGCCTATATCTGCTTTTGGACAAGTCAGTGGACGTAGGGTTTAAAGGGCAAAACATTTCACCAAAGGGGTTAGATGCTGCTAGTCTGGATGCTACCTCTAACTTACCGGGTGGCCTTGGATACGTCACTCACCCTTTTTGGTGTAATTGACCACTTTCTCAGCTCTAAGACAATGTTTCCAATTGCTGGTTTTGGTTGAGATGGGAGCAAGTTAGATAATTACTTTCTGTTTTAATCATCCGAGTTTTAACCTTGAAGGGGATGGGAATAGGCTATGGAATTTTATCCTGGATGAGATGGGAGAGAGGTACCCATGAAGGGGCCAGCAGGCAAATTATTGTATAGCTTCCACATTATTTAACAAATATCCAGTCAGTGTACCATCTGGGAGAATGGTTTTCTTTCCTGACCTGCAGCCCATGAATATTTATAGGCCAGTAAAATTAGATTATTAGTAAATGAAAAAACTTACACTCACCTTAGAATAGTTTCTGCCCAGATCCCCAAGGTCTGGTTCCTCTCACAGAGCTTGTGAAAAAAGCTCAGGCAAAGCTCCGAGGAGAAGCTGAGCTGTGAGCAGCAGGAAAAATGTTCCTGCGCTTCCCGCCCCGTGGGGTCCCAGGCTGCTCTTTTATCCTGTGCTGATGACAGCCCCATCCCTCATTCTTACCCAACACCTTCAGGTTCAGGAAGCCTGGAAAGCAGATTCATGAAGGGGTGTGGCCATTTCGTTCCCAGCTTTAAAAGGCACTGCACCGTAATGTATTTTAAAAAGACCACAGCAGTTTGAAAAATGGTGAAATTCAAATGGCAGAGTGCTTGTGTGAAAGCGGAGATATTACTCCCAAGGGTGGAGACTGAATGCTCTCTTCTGAGAAAAACAGAAAATGATGCCGTTAACTAAAAACAAGAACAGGAAAATCAACTATACATATATTCTTCAGAGAAAATGAGGCGATTTTCACTGAAGTTTTGGAGCAGTAGTTTTGTTTCAATAGATATGAGTGGCACTGATGTAATTCTCTGATATTATTACTTGTTCCTTGCATAACAACCACGCAGTCTGGCCCACTGCATTGGTACACTCCTCCTGAAAACCAAAACAGGAAAAGTAACTTTTCAGAGGAGCTTTCTATTGAAAGAGAACTCTCTGCTGCCAGTGAAGAATTTTCCTGTGCTCTACACAAAACATACAGTTATTTTATATTCAATCAGCTTACTTTTTTTTTTTTTTTTTTTTGAGATGGAGTCTTGCTCATGTTGCCCAGGCTGGAGTGCAATAGTGCAATCTCAGCTCATTGCAACCCCCACTTCCAGGGTTCAAGGGATTCTCCTGCCTCAGCCTCCCGAGTAACTGGGATTATAGGCGTCTGCCACCACGCCCAATTAATTTTTGTATTTTTAGTAGAGATAGGGTTTCACCATGTTGGCCAGGCTGGTCTCAAACTCCTTACCTCAGGTAATCTGCCCTCCTCGGCCTCCCAAAGTGCTGGGATTACAGATAAGAGTCACTGCACCTGGCTGCCGAAGTTATTTTATTGGAGGGAAAACATGATACTTTTTTATTAAAAACTATTTTGCTTTTTAAAAATTGACTATTTCATGCATATTAATTAGGTTTCTGGCTATGATAATTCTCTCACTTATAGTAGACCATTGACCCTGCCAGGAGCACCTAGAAAATCTAAGTAAGGTACAAAATAAGTGTATGTTTAAAAGAATCAGAAAGATACCAAGCCTGCTAGAACTTGAAGGGCCAGATTCTGGAAAAAAAGAAAGGCTCATTGAAATGAGCCGTTTTTAAAAACATGCTACTTTCTCCTTGGCTTATTTTATGAGTTTAGGCCTGGGACAAGAAGCTGAAAATTTGGGCAGAGGATTGACTTCCAAGATTCAGGGAAGACTTTGGAGTTTTAAACAATCTCATGAAACTGAAGAGATAAAAACTGGAGTCCATATTTGCAGTGCAACCAGGAGTAAGGGTCCAGGATTCTAGAGAGAAGTGGAACAGAAGCACTAGTTTTTCCTTCAAGGCATGTACTGATTAATATCTGATTATCTGATTAATACTGAGGCAAAAAATTGCAACCAGAAAGCCGATGACACAGAATGGAATTAAAGGCAGCTCTGAAGAGACAAAAATTTAAGTTCAGGGCCCATCAAGAAGGAATAACTGTAGGAAACATACTAGATTCTAAGTTGGGACCCATGGATATTGGGCTGAGGTGATGAACTTCTATAAAATGCTTGGCAGGAATAGGGTGCACCTTCTCTGAGGTGCTACTAGGCAATGTAGAGCTTCTACAACTTTTCCTGCACAATATTCAGCATTCAATTGAAAATTATGAATTATAACAAGGGAAAAAAGTGAACTGGAAAAACAGACCAAGAAATGACCCAGACACGGGAAAGGTCAGACATTGATTTTAGAATAGCTGTGATTAATTATTCAAGAGAGTAGATGACAAAATGAAGAATTTGACTGAGAATAAGAATTTATATTTAAAAAGCACCAAATTGAAATTCTGGAAACAAAAAAACACTGCAGCTGAAATTTAGAACTGAGTAGATGAGTTTAACAGCAAATAAGACACAGGTAAAGGGAGTGTTAGTGAGTTGTATAATACGTGACTAGAAATATGAAGCATGAAGGAAAAAAGATGGAAAATACATGAACGAGTATGAGACATGCAGGACATGGTGAATAGTCTAAATTTGAATTCGAATTTCACAAGGAAAGAGAGAATGGGGTAGAAGAATATTTGCAGGGGTAGTCAAGAATTTTCCCAAACTGATGAAATACATCAAGTCATGGATAAAAAATTCACTGTGCACCCAATGCAGAATAAATACAATGAAAACCATGCTTAGGTACATCATAATAAAACTGATGAAAACCAAAATCAAAGCACAAATCTTAAAGATAGTCAGAGGAAATAAAAATATATGTTACTTCTAAAGGAATAACAATAGAACAGAAAGCTAATTTCACAACAGAAACAATAAGATCCAGAAGGCAATGGCATGATATCGATAAAGTGCTGAAAGAAAATAATCTTAGCCAGGTGTGGAGGTGCATGCCTATGGTTCCAGCTGCTTGGGAGGCTGAGGTGGGAGGATCGCTTGAGCCTGGGAGGTGGAGTATGCAGTGAGCTGAGATCGCACCATTGCCCTCCAGGCTGGGTGACAGAGCTAGACCCTGTCTCAAAAATAAAATAAAAAATCATCAAGCTAGAATTTTTCATTAAAAAATTGTTCAAAAGTTTAGCCTAGAAAGAGATATTCCAGACAAATAAAGAACTGTATTTCAGTGGCAGAAAGGTAAATAAAAATTTTAAAGAATGGGCAAGAGACAAGTATTTCACAAAAGAAACAAAAATAGTGAATTAACATATAAAATGGAAAAGAAAGTAAAGAATCAAAGTAAAACTGTTCTAAATTCCAAAGCATATGTTCATAATTCATTAGCTCTTTTGGCTGGATGAAATAATAATAGACACTATTCCAATCTTGAATAATATAGCCAGGAAGATAGAGCTTTATTTTTTCATTTTACAGAACACATTTTATCTCATGTGTTTTACAGGGAGGAACACAGAGGCAAAGAGGTCAAGATACTTGCCCAAATTTATGAAGGAAGAGGTAGAAGTAGAACTCATTATTTCACTGTCTCTATAGTTTTAGATCTTCTTGAACATTTCAACTGTTACTGGAAGAAAGCAGTTCAACATTGGTCTCCGTCCTCTTGGGAATTACATTCTAATGGTAGAAGACAGACATCAAATACATGATAAGGGCTTTGAGGAAAAATGAAGCAGGTAAGAGGATAGGAGGCATAAAATTACCATTTTGGATAAATGGATCAGGGGCGTTTTCTCACAGGAGGTAGTGTTTGAGCAGCTATCTAAACAAAGTGAAGGAGCAACTCATGTAAGTGTTTGGGAGAAGATCATGCTAGGCTTCCAGCAAACAGACCAGTATGACTAGAGCAGAAAGAGTGAAGTTGGCACAAATAGTTTTATTAAGCTACGCTGAAGACTTCACGTTTTACTTTCAGTGTTCGGCAGTCGTTGGAAGACTTTGAACAGAGAAATAACAGGATCTCACCTATGTTTTGAAACAATGACTCTGACTGCTACGTGGAGAACAAAGGGCACTGAGGATGGATTCAGAGTTTTATATTAGTCCGGAGGGTATTATATTAGTCCAGGCAAGAACTGACTGATAGAGGCTTGGACTAGGATGATAGTGGTGAATTAACGACAACTAGTTGTATTTGGAATATATATTTTTTAAAAAGCCAACAAAGTGGGAAAGTAAATTTGTACTGCCATTATGGAAAACTGTATGAAGGTTTTTCAAAAAAGTAAAAATAGAATTACCATATAATCCAGCAATTCCATTTCTAGGCTGATACGGTTAGGCTTTGTGTGTCCACGCACATCTCATCTTGAATTGTAATCCCTAGAGTACCCAGGTGTCAACGGAGCGGCCAGGTGAAGACAGTTGAATCATGGCAGTGGTTTCCTCCATGCTGTTCTCATTACAGTGAGTGAGTTCTCACGAGATCTGGTGCTTTTATAAGGGTCTCTTCCCCCCTTCCCTAGAACGCTTCTCCTTCCTGCCGCAGTTTGAAGGACGTGTCTTGCCTTCCCCTTCGCCTTCCGCCGTCGTTAGAAGTTTTCCGAAGCCTTCCCCAGCCATGCTGAAATGTGAGTCAATTAAACCTCTTTCCTTTGTGAATTACTCAGTCTTGGGCAGTTGTTTATAGCAGTATGAAGATGGAGTAATCCATGAGTATGTGTCCAAAGAATTTGAAATCAGTATGTCAGAGTGATATCTGCACCCCCATGTTTATTGTGGCATTATTCACAGTAGCCAAAATAGGGAACCAACCTAAGTGTCCATCCACAGATGAATCAAGAAAATGTAGCATCTGTATACAATGGAATACTATTCAGCTTTTAAGCAGAAGGAAATTCGGTCATGTGTGACAGCACGAACCTTATGCTAAATGAAATAAGCCAAGCACAGAAGGACAAATACTACGTGATCTCATTTATATGTGGACGCTGAAACAATTGAACTAGAAGCAAAGAGTAGAATGGTGGTTACCAGAGACTTAGGGGTGGGGGAAGCAGGGAGATGTTGGTCAAAGGATATAAAGATTTAGTGAAACAGGAGAAAGGTTTTTTGGAATTTATTACACAGCATGGTGACTGTAATTAAGAATAATATATTGCTAGCCCAATAATATATTGGTCTCCATGAAGACCAGCCTGGTCAACATAGTGAGACCCTATCTCTATTTAAAAATAATAAAAGAAAAAGCAAAAAAAAAAAAAAAAAAAAAAGGTCAAGTGCAGTGTGGCTCATGCCTGTAATTTCAGCACTTCAGGAGGCCAAGGCAGACAGATTACCTGAGGTCAGGAGTTTGAGACTAGTCTGGCCAACATGATGAAACCCAGTCTCTACTAAAAATACAAACATTAGCTGGGCATGGTGGCAGGTGCCTGTAATTCTAGCTACTCAGAAGGCTGAGGCAGGAGAATTGCTTGAACCTGGAAGGCAGCGGAGGTTGTAGTGAGCCAAGATTGTGCCACTGCACTCCAGCCTGGGCAGCACAGTGAGACTCCATCTCAAAAAAAAAAAAAAAAAAAAAAAGTATTGCATATTTCAAACTTACTAAGAGAGAGAATTTCAAATGTTCTTATCACAAAAGTATTTGAGGTGATGGATTTTATAATTATCTTGATTTAACCATTCAACATGTAAACATAAAGCATCATTCTGTACCCCATAAACACGTACATTTGTAATTTGTCAATTTGCAATAAATACAACAGAAAATAAAGCCAACAAAATTTACTAAAAAATTATTTTTTGGAGATGAGGAAAAGAAAGGAGCCAAAGATGATCCTGAAGTCCTTAGGAACTGAAGGAATGGAGGAAACTTTTTGCATATGCAATACACCAGGACAAATACCGCTAGAAGTAAGAATAATGGGAGTATCAGCTGAGGCACCTAACACGGGCGTGAGGTGGAGTGTGGCCAGGAAAGCTTTATTGCGCTCCCTTTATCTGCTAGTTTCCGTTGTATTTCTGATTTTGTGAGGGTTTTTTAGTTCCCTTCTTGGAATGGTCACTGCCTGATCTTGGCCAACTGATCTGATGACTACATCCAGGCATTACTACCAAACTGACCCCCCAAAAAGGCAGAGTTCCCTGGTCTCCAGGATGGGCTCTTTGCCTCGAGCTCTGCACAGTCATCTGTGGAACCTGCAGCAGAGATCTAGCTATCAGGGGCAGAGTTACAGTAACTCACCAAGGAAGACACCTCCCTCCTCTCATTGGAACTGCAGGACGACATACTCAGGAGTGACCCCAGCCACTCTAAGGGTACTCAGTGGGTCTGTGGCTTAAGCCAGTCAAGGTTCACCCATGGAACTGGGAGTAGGGTCAGTTTTTTCCCAAATGCACACAGTGGAGGTAGGTATTTGAAGGAAAATTAAACTTCCTTTTTAAAGCGCTAAAGGCAATGCATGTGGAGTGGTCCAAATGGAAAATACCCACTCCATGAGAGAAGAGCATACTCAGGAGATGGGAAGACAGAAAAGCACTTTGGAGCATATGTGGTGCATGAACAATAATGACCCATCCAAGGATAATTATTGGGAGAATGTGATGTAATCTATTTATAGACAGACATCTCTGAGAACACACCCTGAAGTTGAACCCTGTCCTGGCTTCAGGCATTATAAGGAAATGATAATGTGTGTGTCTAAGTCAGAGCTAGTCCTACCAAGGAACAGAAGCTTCTAAAAAAAAAAAAAATCAAGCTTATGGGGACGCTTTTTCAGTCATCTTAGAAACCAGCCATTCCTCTCTCAGACTGAAGGCAGTACTAGCCCTGCTTCTGGTTCAGGGATGAAGTTGGGCTGGTCTCACCAAATGGTGCATCACAGGTCACGCGACGCTGGAGTTGAAAGGGATCTCAGAGGCGATTCAGTCCAATTCTTCCATTAGATGAGGAGAGGAAAAGCTTAATTAAGTAGAGTTCTAGACAAAAAAATTACATATATATTTTAAGACTTACTTAACCTCCCTATGCATACTCTATGGCTGTTTGTGCTCATAATTAGCTGTTCCTGTTGGGTCCATGTCTGAAGGAAGGGAAACTGGACTCTTATGGTATATACTCTTTGTCTGTTCCTATTATTCATTGATTAGAAAAATGCTCACTGAGTATCACATATCTGAGACCATTTTCAGCTGAGAGTACAGCAGTGAACTAGACAGGCACAGACCTTGCCATCAAGGTCTAGAGGAAGGAGACAGAAAACAGTCAAATAGGTTGGGTGCGGTGGCTCATGCCTTTCCTCCCAGCACTTGGGAGGCCGAGGCGGGTGGTTCACCTAAGGTCAGGAGTTCGAGACCAGTCTGGCCAACATGGTGAAACTGCATCTCTGCTAAAAGTACAAAAATTAGCTGGGTGTGGTGGCACATGCCTGTAATCCCAGCTGCTGTGGAGGCTGAGGTGGGAGAATTGCTTGAACCAGGAGGTGGAGGTTGCAGTGAGCTGAGATCATGCCGTTGCACTCCAGCCTAAGTGACACAGGGAGACTTCGTCTCAAAAAAAAAAAAAAAAAGAGTCAAACTGTTTAGAAATTGTGGTATGATAAAGGAAATAAATCAAGGGTGGTCTAAACTAGTGAAAAATGAGGGAGAGCTACTTTAGATAAGGTGATCAAGGAAGCGTTCTCAGAAGAATAGAGTAGTTCAAACTGTTTAACTGAAGATAATCTGAGAAAATTTCAACAGGCTTTGTACAACTCCAGCCCCCAAGGCCAACTCAGGTTTGGACATTTGAGGTGACCCTTGAGCTACTACTCTTCCTGTCTGACATCCCTCAGGTTAAGATGTCCTAAGTTGTTGGGAGCTTCGTCAATTTGGCATGGTCCAATTAGTGGAGACCGTAGCCAAGAATGGCCTGAGAACCAGCGAAACTCCACACTGGTGGTCTGGAGAGAGGGAGCATAAGGCCATTCAAGTTTTGTGAACTTTAGCCTTGTATGTTTCCAAACAGAATCAGCAGTGCAGAACTTGGAATCCAAAAGTCTTGAGGGCCTCTAAATTAGTTATTTGTTCCAGGAAAGAAATCTGGAAACTTCATGCTGTTGACAAAACTTCCAAAACAATGAACAACTTGGAGTGCTCATGGATCATCAGAGCCACTCTCCTTCCCCCAGCCTGATGATAGTATGTATTTATTCACATGCCCTTTGTCCACCTCCCCCTCTTCTCCCACTGTAAGCTCCCTGAGAAGAGAACCCTTGATTCATTTATGCCTCCCAGTGTTCCTGGAACAGCACTGCCTAATAGACGGCAGGTGCTCTGTGACTGTTTACTCTATCAATGCATTTGGCAATTTGCAGAGCTTATGTATCATGAGTCTGAGCTTTTTCAGTTGGGGCCTCCCAGAAAGGCTTGGCTCCTGGTCCTCCAGCAGAATAAGTCCATCCTTGGGAGTTGAAAACCACCTGGAGTGGAGGCTCCCAGTAGGGAAGATGAAAAATCCAGCATCTAAATCAGGCTAGGCTGAAGACAGAATGCCCTCAGAACTCACATTCCAGTGAGGTCCTGAAGGCCTCTGCCTGAGCTGGGGTGGTGAACCAGAATGGGGTCTTCCTGGGACTCCTCTTTGTCCTCAGGGCAGAGGGCTGAGCATCTCACCCACTTTACCATCCAGAATGCCAGCATTCTATCCTAGAATTTGTATTCAGAGGGAAACCCTTCTTTTCACTGCTTTTCACTTTCGCCTTTGAATCAAAAGGAAAGTCATTCTAAATCAAGAACGTACTTAATGACCTTTCCCAAAGAAAAGGCAAGATGCCCATAACCCACAATGTTAGTCTAAATCAATTCCTTTCCTAGCATGAAAAACAAACTTACCTTCCTAAGAAGGGGAATGCCAGAAGGGAACCTGAAGGGCTCTGGGGGTACTTTAGACACTCAGTACTTGATCGTTCCCAAAGGTAAACAGTACTTTTACCTTGCTGGATTCTGAACAATTTGTGGAGGTATGCGTACCAGGCTTCAGCAAAACACCATTGTGAGGCTGAGCACCAAGCACGTTGTGTGAGGGGCAGATCTGTGTTGGTGTGTGATGTGCAGCCACGTTTGGGCAGAAGGCTGCTGTTAGGAAAGAATTGCAGGGCAATTAAAAGACTTTTTGCGAGTTGGCAATATTGTTAATTCCTTTGCCATTTTATATGAGCAGGAGGATTAATTAGCGTGGGCTTTATGGAGTTATATCTGAATGCATGTGTTTTGGGTTAGATATTTCTTTTTACTAGATTAGTCAGACTTGTTCCCAACTGTGCAGGCCTCCTCATGGGATTCATCTGTGCTTGCCTGATTGCTTCTTGTTTGCTGGCGTGTGTTATCCGCGGCCGACACCAGAACCATTTACAGCGAGGCTGACACTGTCCTCACAACATCAATTTTGAGGAAGAAATCAAAAGAAAAATGGGTAGGGATTTTTAATGCAAGGGCAGGCTCGGTCACAGCACTTCTTTTGTTTTTGTCAATTTCTGCAAATGACTTTTTAAAACAGTCTCATTTTCCCAGTTGTATTTCTTTGGTATTTCTTTGTTTTCTTACTTTTACGGGACACAAAAAGAGACAGAACTGTGCAGTAGGGGCATCTTTTTAATGAAGCTCAGAATAGCCCTCCAGAACCATTTACCCAGACCTCTTCCGTGTTCAGACGCGAGCCTGTGAGGCTCCCTGTTCTTCTTCTCTCAATGAAGCCCTAATTAGTAGAATAGTTCTTTCTTAGATACTTTGGTGACCTTGGAAATACAAGATATCCCAGAAATAGATGTATCCATGATTCTCTTATTGCACGTGGTAATGGGGGTGGTTTGTTTTATTCATTTCCCAGCACTAGTACTAGCACATGGGGGTGTACAGTCAATATTTATTCAAGGAATAAATGTTCAGCCTGGTGCTTGGGTCATCCTCTGAGGCAGGGGTTCTCCATGTAGCTTGTTTGAGGTTTATGGAGATGGATTGTTAGCAGAGTCATTCTAGGCTCCAGCATCCTGAGTTAGGATTCAGTAGATGCAGGGAGGGTCCAGGAATCTGTATTTTTAACAAATGCCCTGATGCATTTGGATACACGTGCCCTTTGGACCTCACACACTGGGGGAAAAACTGATCTGGGGAAGATGGCAGTTTAGAACTTGAGAGGAAAAGTTTCTCCCACCCGTCTTAGGCTCCTTCCCTTTTTGGTTCATGCCCAGGTTCTTCTCTGAGGATCTCCCGTGATGACTCTCTGCTTCTTGCATTGTTGCCTGGGGAATGTCTACAGGTGCCATCCCCTACCCACCTTCCACGTTCAGACCACTGCGGAGTCTGCTTTGCTCCAGATCAGATTCCTGCTGTCCCTCTGGAGCCACCTGTAGCTAGCGTGACTGGATGAGACCCTCTGGTCTTGCTCTGGAGTTGCACACAGTTACTGAGTGACCAGGGTGCCTGGCTTAGGTGACCTTTCTAGTCACCTGTGCTGTGTTTGACACAAGACACTGAGTGAGGTTCATTATGTGAGCTTAGGTGTATGAGTGAGAGGATATATCTAAAGTTGGCAGTGCAGGACACAGAACAGAGGCTCTCCGTATTATCGACGTTTCTCCCTCTGTAGATGGAAACCCTTTGAAGGCTAGAACTATGTCTGATTTCAAAGAGACCCTGAACTAAACTAGACCTGGGATGGTTAATTTTACGTGTCAACTTGACACATACCATTGGTTCACTGGGTGCCCAGAGGTTTGGTTAAACATTATTCTTGGTGTGTCTGTGAGGGTGTTTCCAGAAGGGATTAGCAATTGAAATGGTAGGATAGCTTGCTCTCCCCGGTGTGAGTAGACTCTGTATAATCCATTGAGGGCCTAAATAGAACAAAAAGGTGGAGCAAGGGAGAATTCACCTCTGTCTGCTTAAGTTGGGACATCTGTCTTTCTTTGTCCTCATTCCAGGACTTATATCACTGGCTCGCTGATCCTCAGGATTTTGAACTTGGACCAGAATTACATTACTGGCTTTACTGGGTCTCCAGCTTAAAGATGGCAGTAGTGGGACTTCTTCACTTCCATAATTACATGAGCCAATACCTTATAATAATTCTCTTTATATATAAAGAGAATTATTTCCCACTGGTTGTGTTTCTCTGGAGAACCTTGACTAATATAAGGTCTCTCGAGCACTGGAGCTAGAGTTGACATTCACCGGAACATTACACATCAGTTTAATATGCTCAAGAAATAAACTAAATAGCAAGTAAAATGACTAAATAGCAAAACCCCAGGGATGCATCAAGTGGGCAGTTTTCAGCAGCAGCTAAACACCAAAGGGGGTGTTGGCAAAGTGGTATAGGCGGTAACCATGCACAAGGATCTTGCGAGCAGACCTGGTCAGTAGCACATGGCAGGAAAACGTCTTCACATTCACAAGCTGGGGATACTTAACACCCCTCCTCGTCTTCTCCCCATCACTGAAGGAGCAGAGAAGGCATTTTGGAGCAGGCAGATTTTGTTGTGTCTGCATTAAATGAGACTTGTATTTTCTATAATAGTATAACGTGTGCAGTAGCTAAGAAAGAAGAGAGGAACAGCTGTCCGGTAAGAAGCTGTATTTGTTTGCAAGGGCTGCCGAACAAGGTACCACAAGGTGGGTGGTTTACACAGTAGGGACTTACTGTCTTGCAGTGCTGGAATGTTGAAATTTGAATTGAGTTGTCAGCAGAGTTGGTTTCTTCTGAGGGCTGTGAGGAAGACTCTGATCCATGCCTGCCTCCATCTTCTGGTGGTGTGCTGGCAATCTCTGGCATGTAGGAATGTCACCCTCATCTCTGCCTTTATCGTCACAGAATATTCTCCCTGTACGCATGTCTGTGTCCAAATTGGTCCCTATAATAAGGACACCAGTCATAGTGGATTAGAGGCCCTCCCCACTCCAGTACGACCTCATCTTAAATAATTACATCTGCCATGACCTTATTCCCAAATAAGGACACATTTTGAGGAGCTGAGGGCTAGGACTTCAACATACGATTTTTTTTTTTTTTTTTTTTTGGCTTCTGAACAACAAATTTATTTTTCACAGTTTTGGACATTATAAAGTCCATGATCAAGGTTCTGTGGATTTGGTGTCTGATGAGGACCTCCTTCCTGGTTCACAGACAGCACCTTCTTGCTGTGTCGTCAGTTAATGGAAGAGGCATGGGATCTCTCTGGGGCCTCTTTTACAATGGCACTACTCATTCATGAGGGCTCCAGCCTCAGAACCTAGTCCCCACCCAAAGGCCCACCTCCGAATTCCACCACATTGTGAATTAGGTTCAACATGTGAATTTTTGGGGACACATAAACATTCAGACTGTAGCATTACCCACAGTTACTAGTATAATTCTTTTTTAAAAAATTATACTTAAGTTCTGGGATACATGTGCAGAACACACAGGTTTGTTACATAGGTATACATGTGCCACGGTGGTTTGCTGCACCCATCAACGCATCATCTACATTAGGTATTTCTCCTAATGCTATCCCTTCCGTAGCCCCCACCCCCTGACAGGCCCTGGTCTATAATGTTCCCTTCCCTGTGTCCGTGTGTCTCATTGTTCAACTCCCACTTATGAGTGACAACATGAGGTGTTTGGTTTTCTGTTCCTGTGTTAGTTTGTTGAGAATGATGGTTTCCAGCTTCATCCATATAACTGCATAGGACATGAACTCATCTTTTTTATGGCTGCATAGTATTCCATGGTGTATATGTGCCACACTTTCTTTATCCAGTCTAACATTGATGGGCATTGGGTTGGTTCCAAGTATTTGCTATTGTGAGTAGTGCTCAGTAACCATACCTGTGCATATATCTTTAAAATAGAATGATTTATAATCCTTTGGGTATGTACCCAGTAATGGGATTGCTGGGTCAAATGGTATTTCTGGTTCTAGATCCTTGAGTAGTCACCACACTGTCTTCTACAATGGTTGAACTAATTTTCACTCCCACCAACCGTATAAAAGTGTTCCTATTTCTCCACATCCTCTCCAGCATCTGTTGTTTCCTGACTTTTTTAATGATTGCCATTCTAATCGACATGAGATGGTATCTCATTGTGGTTTTGATTTACATTTCTCTAATGACTGGTGATGATGAGCTTTTTTTCATATGTCTTTTGGCTGTGTAAGTGTCTTTTTCTGAAAAGTGTCTGTTCATATCCTTTACCCACTTTTTGGTGGGGTTGTTTTTTTCTTGTAAAATTGTGTAAGTTCCTTATAGATTCTGGATATTAGCCCTTTGTCAGATGGATAGATTACAAAATTGTTCTCCCATTCTGTAGGTTGCCTGTTCATGCTAATGATAGTTTCTTTTGCTGTGCAGAAGCTCTTCAGTTTAATTAGATCCCATTTGCCAATTTTGGCTTTTGTTGCCGTTGTCATGAAGTCTTTGCCCATGCCTATGTCCTGAATGGTATTGCCTAGGTTTTCTTCTAGGGTTTTTATGGTTTTAGGTCTTATGTTTAAATCTTTAATCCATCTTGAGTTAATTTTTGTATAAGGTATGATGAAGGGGTCTAGTTTCAGTTTTCTGCATATGGCTAGCCAGTTTTCCCAATACCAATTATTAAATAGGGAATCCTTTCCCCATTCTTTGTTTTGTCAGGTTCATCAAAGATCAGATGGTTGTAGATGTGTATTGTTATTTCTGAGGCCTCTGTTTTGTTCCATTGGTCTATATATCTGTTTTGGTACCAGTACCATGCTATTTTTGTTATTGTAGCTTTGTAGTGTAGTTTTAAGTCAGGTAGTGTGATGATTCCAACTTTGTTCTTTTGACTTAGGATTGTCTTGGCTATATAGGATCTTTTTTGGTTCCATATGAAATTTAAAGTAGTTTTTTAAAAATTCTGTGAAGAAAATCAATGCTGGCTTGATGGGAATAGCATTGAATCTATAAATTACTTTGAGCAGTACGGCCATTTGCACAATATTGATTCTTCGTATCCATGAGCATGGAATGTTTTTTCATTTGTGTCCTCTCTTATTTTCTTGAACAGTGGTTTGTAGTTCTCCTTGAAGAGGTCCTTCACATCCCTTGTGAGTTGTATTTCTAGGTATTTTATTCTGTTTGTAGCAATTGTGAATGGGAGTTCACTCATGATTTGGCTCTCTGTTTGTCTATTATTGGTGTATAGGAATGCTTGTGATTTTTGCACATTGATTTTGTATCCTGAGACTTTGCTGAAGTTGCTTATCAGATTAAGGAGATTTTGGGCTGAGATGATGGGGTTTTTAAAATATACAATCGTGTCATCTACAAACAGATAATTTGACTTCCTTTCTTCCTATTTGAAGACGCTTTATTTCTTTCTCTTGCCGGATTGCCCTGGCAGAACTTCTAATACTGTGTTGAATAGGAGTGGTGAGGAGGGCGTCCTTGTCTTGTGTTGGTTTTCAAAGGGAATGCTTCCAGCATTTGCCCATTCAGTATGATATTGGCTGTGGGTTTGTCATAAATAGCTCTTATTATTTTGAGATATGTTCCATCAATACCTAGTTTATTGAGAATTTTTAGCATGAAGGGGTGTTGAATTTTATCGACGGCCTTTTCGGCATCTATTGAGATAATTGTGTGTTTTTTGTCATTGGTACTGTTTATGTAATGGATTATATTTACTGATTTGCATATGTTGAACCAGCCTTGCATCCCGGGGATGAAGCTGACTTACTGGTGGTGGATAAGCTTTTTAATGTGCTGCTGGATTTACTTTGCCAGTATTTTATTGAAGATTTTTGCGTTGACGTTCATTAGGGATATTGGCCTGAAATTTTCTTTTTTTATTGTGTCTCTGCCAGGTTTTGGTATCAGGATGATGCTGGCCTCATAAAAAGAGTTAGGGAGGAGTCCCTCTTTTTTTTATTGCTTGGAATAGTTTTAGAAGCAATGGTACCAACTCCTCTTGGTAACTCTGGTAGAATTCAGCTATGAATCCATCTGGTCCTAGGCTTTTTGTTGTTGTTGTTGTTGTTAGGCCATTAATTACTTTCTCAATTTCAGAACGTATTATTGGTCTATTCAGGGATTTGACTTCTTTCTGGTTTAGTATTGGGAGGGAGTATGTGTCCAGGAATTTATCCATTTCTTCTAGATTTTCTAGTTTATTTGTGTAGAAGTGTTTATAGTATTCTCTGATGGTAGTTTGTATTTCTGTGGGATCAGTGGTGATATCCCCTTTATCACTTTTTATTGTGTCTATTTGATTCTTCTCTCTTTTCTTCTTTATTAGTCGAGCTAGCAGTCTATTTTGCTCATCTTTTCAAAAAACCAGCTCCTGGATTCATTGATTTTTTTGAAGGGTTTTTCATGTCTCTATCTCCTTCAATTCTGCTCTGATCTTAGTTATTTCTTGTCTTCTGCTAGCTTTTAAATTTATTTGCTCTTGCTTCTCTAGTTCTTTTAATTGTGATGTTAGGGTGTCGATTTTAGATCTTTCCTGCTTTCTCCTGTGAGCCTTTAGTGCTATAAATTTCCCTCTAAACACTTCTTTAGCTGTGTCCCAGAGCTTCTGGTACATTGTAACTTTGTTCTCATTGGTTTCATATAACTTATTTATTTCTGCCTTTATTTCATTATTTACCCAGTAGTCATTCAGGAGCAGGTTGTTTAGTTTCCATGTAGTTGTGTGGTTTTGCTGCTGAATAGCAAAGATAGCTGCCTTCTCCTTTCTCTACAAGCTTTGTCCCAGAGGGGCACCTACCAGATGCCAGTTGGTGCCCTCTGTATGAACTGTCTGTTGACCCCTGCCTGGAGGTATCTCCCTCTCAAAAGGCACGAGCATCAGGAACCCACTTAAGGTGGCAATCTGTCCCTTAGCAGAGCTCAAGTGCTGTGCTGGAAGGGCCACTGCTGTCTTCAGAGCCGGCAGGCAGGAACGTTGAAGTCTGCTGAAGCTACACCCACAGCCACCCCTTCTCCCAGGTGCTCTGTCCCAGGGAGATGGGAATTTTATCTATAAGCCCCTGACTGGAGCTGCTGCCTTTCTTTCAGAGAGTCCCTGCCCAGAGAGGAGGAATTGTGGTGGGCTCTACCCAGTTTGAACTTCCAGGCAGCTTTATTTACAATTTGAGAGGAAAACTGCCTACTCAAGCTTCAGTAATGGCGGACACCTCTCCCTGCTCCTAGCTCCAGCATCCCAGATCAATTTCAGACTGCTGTGTTGGCAGCGAGAATTTCAAGCCAGTGAATCTTAGCTTGTTGGGCTCCATTGGGGTGGGCTCCACTGAGTTAGACCACTTGGCTCCCTGGGTTCAGCCCCCTTTCCAGGGGAGTGAACAGTTCTGTCTTGCTCGTGTTCCAGGTGCCTCTGGGGTATGAAAAACTTCCGCAGCTAGCTCAGTGTCTGCCCAAATAGCCACCAAGTTTTGTGCTTGAAACCCAGAGCCCTGGTGGTACAGGCACCCAAAGGAATCTCCTGGTCTGCAGGTTGTGAAGACTGTGGGAAAAGTGTAGTACCTGGGCTGGATAGTGCCATTCCTCATGGCACAGTCCCTCACAGCTTCCCATGGCTAGGGGAGGGAGTTCCCCAACCCTTTACACTTCCCACGTGAGGCAATGCCCTACCCTGCTTCTGTCCCTTAGCAGGGCTCAAGTGCTATACTGGGAGGTCTGCTGTACTCTTCAGAACCAGCAGGCAGGCTCGCCCTCCATGGGCTGCATCCACTGTATAATCAGTCCCAATGAGATGACCAGGTACCTCCTCAGTTTGTAATGCAGAAATCACCCACCTTGTGTGTTGGTCCCTCTGGGAGCTGCAGACCGGAGCTATTCCTGTTTGACCATCTTGCCTCGGAATCGAGTTTTTCCTTTTTTTTTTTTTTTTAAGAGATGAGATCTCACTAGGTTGACCAGGCTGGTCTCAAAGTCCTGGCCTCAAGCGACCCTCCCATCTCAGCCTCCCAAAGTGGTGGGATCGCAGATGCGAGCCCTGGCATCCAGCCAAACTTCAACATGTGAGTTTTTGAGGGACACCATTCAATCCATAACAGCCGTTAACAGTGTCTGCCGCATGAGGTAAAGCAACACGATTAACTCTACCATGACAGTCTCAGCTGTTCTACTTTCTTATTTGCATGTATTGTTTAATTCAGCCTAAAGAGAAGTTGTGCTCTTTAAATGTTAGATGATAACAACAATGATAGGCCAGACACGGTTGCTCATGTCTGTAATCCCAGCACTTTGGGAGGCTGAGGCGGGAAGATCACCTGAGGTTGGGAGTTCAAGACCAGCTTAACCAACATGGAGAAACCCTGTCTACCAAAACTACAAAAATACCTGGGTGTGGTGGTACATGCCTGTAATCCCAGCTACTCAGGAGGCTGAGGCGGGAGAATTGCTTGAAACCGGGAGGTGGAGGTTGCAGTGAGCCAAGATCGCACCATTGTACTCTAGCCTGGGCAACAAGAATGAAACTCCATCTCAAAAAAAAAAAAAAAGAAAATTAAAAATATCATTACTGCCATTATAATCATCAATCCATCCATTTTTGCATCTACCTACTTCCTTGCTATAATAGCCTTAAAAAAAAAAGCCCACAGCCACTCGACTGGCAAATAATATTCAAGCCCTCAGATAGAAATCTAAGAGGCAATAACACTGTGTAGTTACTAAACTCCACACTCACGAGAATTGTTAAGTAACTCTAATCATTTATGAAATTTAGTCTACTGGAGTCATAAAATTGATTTTTCAAACATTTATATTCATTATTTAAACACTCATTCCCAGACTTGGCTGTGGAGAACACATAGAAAAGTCAGTTTATTCGTTTCAGACATTTTGGAACTATGTATATGTCAAAATTTATAAATATTTTAAATACCTTTTAGAGCTATAAATGTTATTATGTAACATTCTCTTAAAGTAACAATCTATTTACTCCAACTTCTTATTTCAATGGAAAGCATACTTCCAAGAAAATAAGAGAATGACACTTTATACTTAAAACCATTTTTTTAGTTTATAAAGTGCATTAAGAAGCATCAAATAGAGATAATAAAGAACCCTGAAATAGAATTCTTTTTAACTTTTAAAAATAAAATTTCAGTCCTTGCTGCTGTTCCTTGGAACTTTCTGATGAGCGCTCATCAGTGGAGCAGACAGGTACCAACCTGTGTTGACGATTTGCAGGAAGAAGCAGGCACCTGACTTGCGGACTGTGTCTTACCCAGTAAGAGAAGATGCGGGCTGGGCACAGTGGCTAATGCATGCAATCTCAGCACTTTGGGAGGCTAAGGTGGGTGACTTGTTTGAATGCAGGAGTTTGAGTCCAGCCTAGGTGACGTGGTAAAACCCTGTCTCTATGGAAAAAAAAAAAAATTTGGCAGGTGTGTTGGCACACACCTGTTGTCCCTGCTACTTGCGAGGCTGAGGCAGGAAAATGGCTTGAGCTTGGGAAGTGGAGGTTGCAGTGAGCTGGAGTGACACTGCACTCCAGAGTGAGACCCTGTCTCAAAAAAAAAAAGAAGAAATGCTGTGTGTTGTGGGCTTGGAGGAGGCTGGCTTCACTGAGTCATGTGCTATGTGTATGGGCAAAGGCCCTACCTAGGAATGGCTGTGCCCCCTATGTCATGAATTTGGAAGGGGCTCCATCCTGTGCATGGTCTCCTTTTCTCCTCCCCTCCCTCCCCCCTCCCCTCCTCTCCCCACTCCCCTGCCCTCCTGTAATATTGGGGTTCAGGGGTTCAGGGTGCCCTCAGCTCCCCTGAGAGGACGTTTCTCCAGGTTCCTGGTCTCCTGCCCTCTCAAGAATGAGAGAGGGGACCACGGTGCAGTGCGCAGTAAATGCTGGACTCAAAAGTGTTTATAGAAAGTGATTTTATTTAAAGAGAGAGAAACAGGAGGAGAGAGAAACAGCTGACTCTCACACTGAGTGAGAGAATCCAGAAAGATGGAATCCAGGAGAGGAAAGCAGCTTCCATGAGAGTGTTAGGGAATAGAGAGAGATGGAGTTTAGGAGGGGAAGACAGGCTTCCACGAGAGGGTGTTAAGGGGACCCCAGAGGGGAAATCCAGGAGAGAGAAAGATGGCTTCCACGAAGGGAGTGTTTGTGGAAGGGGACCCAAACATAGAGTCCAAAGGGGGTGTGGGAGAAGGGGACTTTTAACCTGGGAGGAACCTCCACCTTCTCTAAGCCCCCAGGCCAATGAGGAGTTCCTTAGAACTTCTGCTGGAGTGATTGACTCTTAGTTTTTTCCTGCACCTGTGAAATTCAAATATAAACTGTTAAATCTCCCAGATGGAGAGGGTTGGGAGGGGGCCATGGCACTAGGAAGTTCTTGTCCTGAAAACTACGCCCCCTTGTGGACCCGGAAAGAGAACACATTCCCTCACTCCCCCCTCCCATCCCCCCTCCTATCCCCTCCCCCATCTCCCTCTTCCCCTCCTCCTCTCCTCCCATTCTCTCTCCTATCCCCTCCCTCCTCCTC
>PVKV010026180.1:0-28438 GCA_004027835.1 Alouatta palliata | reverse complement strand
CCCTCAAGCGTGGCACCTCAGGATGCAGGGCGGGCTCCCTTCTCCCTCTGCAAAGGGGGCCCTTAGAACCACGGAAAGCTGGGGGCTGGAGCGACAGTCCCGAGGGCAGCAGGGCCTCCCCAGCCTCCCTGTCCACATCCGTCCTGTGGGAGCCCAGGGGCCTCACTAGGGCCCAGACACCCGTGGCATCACCGGGGCTGCCTGGGTCACCCGGCTCCCCAGGAGGCAGGCAGCGGCCCTGAGGTCCAGCGCTGCCGCACTTCAACTCCATCCTAGGTCGGCGCCCGGAGGGGCCCTGCCGACTGGACCCAGCCAGCCCCTTCCCAGAGAGAGGGACCCGCATCACATCTGTCTCTGTGACACCCACAGGAGGGCTGGGCTGACCTCTCCCAGGGATCTGGGGTGAGGCGGGGGAATCCCAGCCACCTGGCCATCATGCTGAAATGTCATCTCTACTACAAACACAAAAATTAACCGGGGGTAGTGGTGCCTGCCTGTAAAAGGGCTGAGGCAGGAGAACCGCTTGAACCCCAGGAGGAGGTTGCAGATCTGTGGTCAGTGCAGTCTCGCCTCCCAGGATGAGGCAATTCTCCTGCCTCAGCTTCCTGAGTAGATGGGATTACAGGCACCCACCACCGTGCAAGGCTAATGTTTGTATTTTTAGTAAAGACAGGGTTTCACCATGTTGCCCAGGCTGGTCTCAAACTCCTGACCTTGGGATCTGCCGTCTTGGCCTCCCAAAGTGCTGAGATTACAAGTGGGAGCCACCCTGCCCGGCCAGGTCAGAAGTTCAAGACCAGCCTGACAAACATGCTAAAACCACGTCTCTACTAAAAATACAAAAATTAGCCGGGCATGATGGCACATGCCTATAATCCCAGCTACTTGGGAGGCTGAGGCATGAGAATCACTTGAACCCAGGAGGCAGAGGTTACGGTGAGCCACTGTACTCCAGCCTGGGTGACGGAGCGAGACTTCGTCTCAAAACAAAAGCAAAAACCAAATAATATTCAAAATGGTAAAGACAGAAAGTGGTTGCCAGGGGCTGGCAGACGAGGGAATGGGGAGTTTGTATTTAATGGGTAGAGAGGCACCAAAGCATGCTGACAGTGCCCCAGCCCGGGAGCTAAGCAGGGTCAGGCTTGGCTAGGGCTTGCATGGGGGAACACCTGCAGGGACCAGGGGCTGGAGACTTTCGGCTTCTTGCCTCCTTACTGCTTTCCTCCAATTGTCACAACTCTTTCTATCTGCCCCCAACTCTCTGGCCAGCCCTTTCGCGCCTGCCTGCACCCCTGCTCTGGCCTGGGACCTCTCCTCTCTGAAGGCACCAAATTCCATCAAAGCTAAGAGGCGTCGGGCCTGGCTTGGGCTAGGATTGGGGACTGCCCAAGGAGATGGGGGCTCATTGTTTTTGGCTTCCTACTCTTTTCCCATTTTTCCTGCTTGTCACAAAGCGTCCCAACAGCCCAATGATTCTCTCTGGCTTTTCCTTATTGACTTCCACACCCCGGTGCCCACTCTGTGTTGCAAGGTGTCCCTGAGGAGGCCCATGATAGCAGCCCTTGGGCCTCATAGAAGCTAAGCAGGGTAGCGCTTCGGTGGGGATTGGATAGGGGACTACTTGGAGAGACGGTGGTCTAGAGGCTCTTGGCTTCCCACTCCGTTTTTTTTTTTTTTTTTTTTTGCTTGTCACAACACTTCCCAACCACTCGCTAACTCTTTGGCATTTTTTTTCCAGCTAACCTGCCCCCAACCTGTGGCCAGGCACCTGCCTATGGGGCTTCATCTATGCAGCCTCTGTAAACCATAGCAGTCGGAAGGTCAGGGTGTGGTTGAGAAATGTTGCTACAAGGGGGAAAAGGTCAAAAAGAGCAAGAAGCCAAAAACCTCAAAGCCTGGTCATTCCACGTGGTACCCCATCCAAGCATCAGTTAGGCCCAACCCTGCTTAGCTTCTGGGCTGGGGGTCCTCAGTCTACTATGATGATGGGAGGCTGCTGGAACAAACTCCCACGGAGAAGTTCCAGTTCAAGGTGGGGGCACTGGTGGGAGGAAATGGGAGATTCGGGAGTCAGAGGGCAGTTGGAAATAGTTGTCAAAAGTGAAGGAAAGCAGGAAGTTAGCAGGAGTCCAAAAGTCTACGGCCACCGGACTCCCAAAGTGGTCCCTCATCTAAGGCCCAGCCATGCCCTACTCTGCTCAGCTCGCATGCTGGGGCACTCTCAGGCTGCAATGCCAACTGGAGTCAGCCGGGATGGACCCCCACGGGGAGGTCTGAGTATGTGCTGGGCATGATATGGTGTCCTGAGAGTCCAGGGGTGGTTACGAAGTGTTTCAACAAGAGGGGGAAAGTGGGAAAAGAACGGGAAGCCAAAAGCCTCCAGCCCTGATCTCCCCAGCTGGTTCCCCATCCAAGCTTCAGTTAAGCCAAACGCTGCTTAGCTTCCAGGATGAGCCACCCTCAGGCTGCAGGGGCCCACAGGGCCTGCCAGTACAAACCACCACAAAGAGGTACCAGGCTACAGTGAAAACACCGGCAGGTGGGGACCAGGAAGCTAAGCAAGGTCAAGCCTGGCAGGGACTTGGGTGTGGGACCGCCTGGAAACACTGGGGCCTGGAGGCTTTTGCCTTTTCATCTTTGTCAAGCTTTTCCCTCTTGTCCCAACGCATTCCCTCTTGCCTACACCCATACCAAGACCTTGGACCTCCCCACGTGGGTTTGTCTCGGCAGCCCCTAGGTGCCATAGTAGCCCTAGGGCACCACGGCCCAGAAGCTAAGCAGGGTCAGGCCTAGCAGGGCTTGGATGGGAGACTGCCTGTAAAGGCCAGGTGCTGGAAGCATTTTCTTTTAGAAATCAACAAGCTTTCTCCTGCTAGTCCCAAGGCTTCCCAAGGGCACACAAATCTGCATCTTTTTTTCCCACTTGCCTACACCCACACCTTGTCCCAGGATTTCCCCATGTGGGTTTGTATCGGCAGTCCCAAGGCACCATAGCAGCCCTAGGGTGCCACATGCCAGAAGCTATGCAGGATCTTGCCTGCTGGCGCTTGGATGGGGGACCGCCTGAGGAGACCAGGAGCTGGAGACTTTTGCCTTCCCCATTTCTTCCACGTTGCCCCACTTGTCCTAACCACCCTCTGACTCACTGGCTCCATCTTCTCTGCCAGCTTGCACCCCTCGGCAGCCCCGGACATTCTTCTGAAGGTCATCCCAGCAGCCCTCAGGTGCCATAGCAACCTGAGTGTGCCCCAGTGTGAAAGCTAAGCAGGGTCCAGCCTGGCTGTGGCTTGGATGGCGGACTGCCTGGGGACACCAGGGGCTGGAGGCGTTTTACTTCCCAAACCCTTTTCTCTTTCCCCCACTTGTCCAGATGTTTCTCAACCCGGGGCTGGAGGCTTTTTTCCACCACCCTTTTCTCTTTCCCCTACTTGTCCCAATGCTTCTCAACTGCACCCTGACTCTGGCCCCATATTCCATCAGCCTGCAAGCCTGTTGTGGCCTGGGACCTCCCAGTAAGATTTCCTCCCTGTAAGATCCCTGGTGCCATAGCATTTTGAAGGCACACCAACCCAGGAGCTAAGCAGGGTCGGCCCTGGCTGGGGCTTCTATGGAGGATAGCCAGAGGATATAGGGGGCTAGAGGCTTTTGGCTTCTGGCTCCTTTCCCTCTTTCCCTCAAATGTGGCCACCCTTCCCAAACACCCCCCGACTCTGGCCAGCCCTTTTCAGCCTGCCTTCACCCAAGCCATGGCCCAGGACCTCCCTGAATGGGCCTGCCTCTGAGGTAACTGATCGCCACTGCAGCCTCTGGGTGCCTCAGCCCGGAAGCTAAGCAGGATAATTCCTGGCTTGGGCTTGGAATGGGGACTGCCTAGGGAGACAGGGGCTAGAGGCTTTTTGCTTCCAGTTTTTTTCCCAATTTCCCCTGCTTGTCACAGAGATTTCCAACCTTCTCCTGACACTCAGGGTATCACTTTCCTACTCCTGCATGCTTCTGCCCCCTCCATGTCCTGGGGCGTCCCTGAGGAGGTCTGTCCTAGCAGCCATTGGGTGTCATGGTAGCCCAAGGATTCCCCAGCCTAGAAGCTAAGCAGAGTCAGGCCTCGATGGTGCTTGGATAGGGGACTGCTTGGAGAGAGCGGAAGCTAGAGGCTTTTGGCTTCCCTCTCCCTCCCAGGTTTTTTGCTTGTTGCAATGCTTCCCCACAAACTTCTAACTCTCTGGCACTCACATTTCATCCCACCTGTTCCCCACTGCAGCCAGGGACCTCCCTGTGGGGGTCCATCATGGCAGCTCCTCAGGTGCAGTAGCAGCCTGAGGTCACCCCAGCTCAGAGCTAAGAACGGTAGGGACTGTCTGGGACTTGGATCGTGGAACACCTGGGGAGATAAGTGCCTGGAAGCTTTCAGCTTCCTGCTCCCTTCCCACTTCCTTCTGCTTGTTGCAACGCTCTCCAACTAAAGCCTAATTCTCTGTCCTTTTCTGTTTTTACCCCATATATCCCCCACTGTGGCCCTGGACATCTCCGTGGGGTCCATTTCAGCAGCTACCAAGCCACATAGCACCCTGAGGGCTCCCCAGCCTGGAAGCTAAGCAGAGTTAAGCCTTCCTTTGGCTTATAGGAAGGACCACATGGGGAGACTGGGGGCTGAAAGCTTTTGGCTTCCAGCTCCTTTTCTCATTCCCCCACTTACTGCAGTGCTAAAAGCAGGGAAATGCGGGAAGTGAGCAGGAGGCCAAAAGCCTCCAGCCACCTGACTCCCCAGGCAGTCCCTTATCTCAGCCCCAGCAGTGCCCTACCCTGCTCAGCTTCCACTCTGGGGTGCCCTCAGGTTGCCATGCCAACCAATGTCAGCTGGGACCGACAGCCATGGGGAGGTCTCAGTTTGTGTTAGGGGCACAGGTGGGTGGGAAATGGGGTCCAAAGAGTTTGGGGTCTGTTAAGAAGTGTTGTGAAAACGGGGGGAAAGAAAAAAAGAGCAAGTAGCCAAAAGCCTCCAGCCCTGGTCTCCCCAAGTGGTCCCCCATTCAAGTCCCATTAAATCACGATCGTGCTTAGCTATGGCCTATGGGGCCTGCAAGGGCAAACTCCTATACAGAGGTCCAGGGCTGCAACAATAAAGCCTGTGGGCAGGGCCCCAGAAGTTAAGCAGGGTCGGGCTTGGTAGAGTCTTGGATGGGGTCTGCCTGCAAAGACTGGGGGCTGGAGTCTTTCTCCCTTTCACCTTTTTTTTGAGGCAGTGGCGCAATCTCAGCTCACTACAATCTCTGCCTCCTGGGTTCAAGCAATTCTCCTGCCTCAGCCTCCCAAGTGGCTGGGACTACAGCGTGCACCACCATGTCCAGCTAATTTTTTATATTTTTAGTAGAGATGGAGTTTCACCATGTAGGCCACAATGGTCTCAATCTCTAGACCTTGTCATCCACCCGCCTTGGCCTCCCAAAGTGCTGGGATTACAGGCATGAGCCACCACGCCCAACCCCTTTTTACCTTCTTAAAGCTTTCCCCTGCTTTTCCCGATGCTTCCCAAGTGCACCCTGACCCTGTCTCCCGTTTCCTGCTTGCCTATGCCCCTTCCAAGGCCTGAAAACTCCCCGTGTGGGTTTGTCTCAGCAGTCTCCAGGCACTAGGGCCTGGAGCACCACTAGGGCACCACAGCATGAACGCTAAGAAGAGTCAGGCCTGGGTGGGTCTTGGATGGGGCACTCCCTGTAAAGACAAAGGGCTAGAGCCTTTTGCCTTTTGCCTTTTTCAAGCTTTCTCCACTTGTCCCAGTGCTTGCCAACCGCCCTGACTCTCTGTTCTTTCTTTCCTACTTGCCTATGCCCCTGCTGCAGCCAGGTTCTTCCCCATATGGGTTTGTCTCGGCAGCCCCCAGGCACCATAGCAGCCTCAGCTCATCGTATCCTGGAAGTTAAGCAGGGTCTGGCTTGAGTGTGTCTCCGATGGAGAACTGCCTGGGAAGACATGGGCTGGAGGCTTTGGCTTTCTGTTTCCTTCCCGTTCTCTCCTGCTTGTCACAAACCTTCTTAATTGCCTCTTGAAACTATGGGTTTCTATAACAGCTTCCCGACTGCCTGCATCCCTGCCAAAGACAGAGATCTTTCTGCAGGTTTTTGTTCCAGCAGCCCCCTGGTACCAGTGCAGCCTCACGGTGCCCAAGCCCAGAAACAGCAGTATCAGGCTTGACTGGGGCTTGGACAGGGAACCACGTGGGGAGACCAGGAGGTGGAGGCTTTTGGCTTTCCCCTTTCATCGGCTTTTCTTCACTTGTCCCAATGCCTCCCAATCCCCGACTCATCCCTTCCTTTTCTGCCTGCCTGTGTCCCCACAGCAGCCTGTGACATTCTTGTGAAGGTCCACCCAGCAGCCCTCAGGTGCCACAGGACACTAACGGGGCCCCAGCATGGAAGCTAAGAAGGGTCAGGCTGGCTGGGGATTGGATGGAGGGCTGCCTGGGGAGAACAGGGGATGAAGAATTTTCCGTTCCCGCTCCCTTTTCACTTTCTTCTTTTCACAACACTTCCCAACTGCCCTCTGACCCTGGCTTCCTCATTTCCATCAGCCTGCAAGACCGTCTTTGCCTGGGATCTCCCCTTAAAAGTTTGTCTCGGCAGACCTGTGCCACACCACCCTGAAGGCACCTCAGCCCAGAAGCTAAGCTGGATCGGTCCTGGCTTGGGCTTGGATTGGGAACCTTCTGCATGGAAAATGGGCTGGAGGCTTTTGGCTTCTTGCCCCATTCCATCTTTACCCCGATTGTAGCAATGCTTACCAACCACCCCCAACTCTGGCCAGCCTTTCTTCACCTTCCTGCACCCCTGCCGTGGCCCAGGACCTCCCTGAAGAGGTCTTTCTCTGAAGTCACTGAAAGCCATTGCAGCCTGGGGACACCTCGGCCCGAATGCTAAGTAGGGTTGGACCTTACTTGTGCTTGAATGGGGGACTGCCTTTGTTGACAGGGGCTGGAGGCTTTTGGCTTCCGGTTCCCTTTCCAATTTTTCTGCTTGTGGCACCGCCTGTGCCTCTGCCATGTCCTGGAGTGTCACCAAGGGTGTTATTGCTAGCAGCCCTTAGGCACCATAGAAGAAGACTAGGATGCCCCAGCCTAAAATCCAAGCAGGGTCGGGCCTCACTGGGGCTTGAATAGGGGACTGATTGGGCAGACTGTGGTCTAGAGGCTTCTGGCTTCCTGATTCCTCCCGGTTGTTCTGCTTGTCACAATGCCTCCCAACCACCTGCTAACTCTCTGGTCCTTCTTTTCCAGACCACCTGCTCCCCCTGCTGACCGCTGCAACCAGGAACTTCCCCGTGGGGGTTTGTCATGGCAGTTAAGAGGTACAGTAGCAACCTGAGGTCACCCCCGCTCACAGCTAAGGAAGGTCTGGACTAGCTGGGACTTGGATGATGGAGAGCCTGGGGAGATAAGTGCCAGAAAGCTTTTGGCTTCCCACTCTGTTCCCACTTTTTCAGCCTGTCACAATGCTTCCCTACTGACTGACTCTCTAGACCTTTTTTCTTTGTCCACATGAACCCCCGCTGTGGCCTGGGACTTCCGCATGCTTCCATTTCTGCAGCTACTTGGTGCTATAGGAGACTGACAGCTCCTCAGACCAGAAGCTAAGCAGGGTCAGACCTTGCTGCGGCTCGTATGATGGACCACCTGGGGAGACCGGGGGCTGGAGGCTTTTGGCTTTCAGCTGGCTTTCCACAATTGCCTGCTTACCGCAATGCTTCCCAACCGCTCGTTACTTCCTGGCCTGTCTTCTGCATGCCTTTGTCCCCACCGTGGTCCTGGTCTGTGTAGGCAGCCCTCAAACACCATAGCAATCTGAGAGTCAGGGGTCAGTTGAGAACCGCTGCAACAAGGGAGGAAAGCAGAGTAGACCAGGAAGCCAAAAGGCTCCAAGCCCGTTCTTTCCACACAGTCCCCCATGCAAGCACCAACCAGGCCTGACCCTGCTTAGCTTCCAGCTGCAGCACTCTCATGTTGCTATGGCAACTGGAGGCTGCCAGAACAAACACTGACGGGAAAGTCCCAGGCCAAAGCAGGGTGCAGGCGGGCAGAAAAGCAGGGTCAGAGGTTCAGAGTGTCGTTGCAAAAGGTTGCCAAAAGCTGGGGAAAGTGGGAAGTGAGTGGGAGGGCCAAAGACTCCAACCACCAGACTCCCCAGGTGATCCGTTACCTAAGCCCAAGCCATGCCCTGTCCTGTTCAGCTTTCATGCTGAGGTGCCATCAGGCTGCTATGCTGACCGGGGTCAGCCAGGACAGACCCCCATGGAAAAATCCCTTCCTGTGCTGGTGGTGCAGGTAGGTGAGAAATAGTCTCTAGAGAGTCTGGGGATGGTTAAGAAGTGTTGTGACAAGCAGGGGAAGTGGGAAAAGAGCAAGAAGTCAAAAGCCTCCAGCCTGTCTCCCCAGTCTGTCCCTCATCCAAGCCTCAGTCAAACCCAGCCCTGCTGAGCTTCAGGGCTGCTAAGCCCCATGAAGCCTACCAGACAAACCCCTACAAAGACGTCCTGGGCTGCAGCAAAACCTTCGGTGGGTGGGGGCCCGGAAGGTAATTCAGGCCAGGCCTGGCAGAGGTTTGGATCGGTGACCACCTGGAAAGACTGGGGCCTGGAGGCTTTTGCCTTTTTGCCTTCTTCATGCTTTCCCCTGCTTATCCCAATGCTTCCCAACTCCCCACTGACTCTCTGTCCCCCGTTTCCCATGGCCTACACCACTGCTGAGGCCCTGGACATGCCTGTGTTTGTCTCAGCAGCCCTCAGGTGCCATAGCAGCCCTATTGTGCCACAATCTGGAACCTAAGCAGGGTTGGACCTGGCTGGGCTTGGATGGGGGACTGCCTGTAAAGACCAGGGAATGGAGGCTTTTACCTTTTTGCCTTCTTCAAGCTTTCTCGAGCTTGTCCCAACACTTCCCAATCACCCCCTGACTCTGTCTTCTCTTTCCTGCTTTCCTAGGACCTCCGCCATAGCCTGGGACTTCCTCATGTCTGCATGTGTCTTTGCAGCCCCAAGGCGCCATAGCAGCTCTAGGGCCCCACAGCCCAGAAACTAAGCACGGTATCGTCTGGCTGTGGCTTGGATGGAGGACCGCCTGGGGAGACTGGGACTGGAGGCTTTTTGCTTCCATTTTCTTTTCCAATTTTGTTGCTTGTTGCAAAGCTTCCCAAACACCCCGTGACATTCTGCCTTTCCCTTTCCCCCTCCCACATGCCTGTGGCCTTGCGGTCTCGTGGGTAGTTTCCAATGGGGTTTCTCCCAGCAGCCCTTGAGCACCAAAGCACCCTGAGGTCACCCAAGGCTAGAAGCTAAGCAGGGTTGGGCCTCATTGGGGCTTGGATGGGGGACAGCTTGGGAAGACTGAGGATTAGACACTTTTGGTTTCCTGCCCTTTTTTTGCTTTTTGCAACGTTTCCCAACCACCTGCTAACTCTCTGACCCTCACTTTCCAGCCCGCTTGCTCCCCGCGCAGCCTGGGACCTCCCTGTGGCACTCCGTCTAGGCAGACCCTGAACACCAGGGGGTGGTTGAGAAACGTTTCACAAGGAAAGAAAGCAGGAAAAGAGCAGGAAGCCAAAAGCCTCCAGGTCCAGTCATTCCACAAGGTCTCCCATCCAAGTGACAGCCAGGCTGGACCCTGCTTAGCTTCCTGACTGGGGCACCCTCAGGCTGCTATGGTGAATGGGGGCTGCTGGAACAGACAACCATGGGAAAGTCCCAGGCTGAGGTGAAGGCGCAGGTGCACAGGAAAAAGGGGTCAGAGAGTCAGAGGGCGGTTGGGAAGTTGCCAGAAGTGGGGGAAAGCGGAAGTGGAGACCAAAAGCCTTCATTCACCAGATTCCTCAGGTGGTCCCTTATCTAAGCTTCAGCCACACCCTACCCTGCTCAGCTTCCATGCTGGGGCACCCTCAGGCTGCTCTGCCAACTGGGGTCAGCCTGGATGGACCCCCACAAGGAGGTCCCAGTCCTTCTTGGGGACGAAGGTGGACATGAAATGATGACCAGAGAGTTTGGGGGTGGTCAAAAAGTGTTGCGACAAGCACAGGAAAGAGAAAGAGCGGGAAACCAAAAGCCTCCAGCCCCAGTCTCCCCAGGCAGTCCCCAATGGAAGCCTCAGTCAAGGCCAACCCGGCTTATCTTCTGAGTCCAGGCACACTCAGGCTGCTAGGCCCACAAGGCCTGCCAGGAAAGGCCCCACAAAGAGGTCCGGGGCTGTGGCAAGAACACCGGTGGGAGAGGGCCCGGAAACTAAGCAGGGTGGGGCCTGGCAGTATCTTGGATGAGGAACCGTTTTGAACGACCAGGGGCAGTTGGTTTTTGTCTTTTCACTTTCTTCAAGCTTTCCTTCGCTTGTTCCAAAGCTTCCCAGCTGCCCCCTTACTCTCCGGTCCTTGTTTCCCGCTGGCCTACGCCCCTGCTGAGGCCCAGGACCTCCCTGTGTGTCTGTCTCAGCAGCCCCCGGGCATCATAGCAGCACTAGGGTGCCGCAGCCCAGAAGCTAAGAAGGACCAGGCCTGATCGGTGCCTGGATGCAGGACCACCTTGGGAGACAGGGGCTGGAGGCTTTGGCTTCCCGATTCCTTGCCGCTCTCCACAGATTTGTCGCAAGGCTTTTCAAGCATCTCCTGACATTCTGGCTTTCTATTTCACATTCCTGCCTGCCTGCGCCCCCACAAAGGAAGAGAACGTTTCCGTGGGTGTCTGTCCAGGCAGCCCTGTGGCATCATAGCAGTTTGTGGGTGTCCCACCCCTGAAGCTAAGCAGAGTCAGGTGCTTGACCGGGGCTTGGATGGGGGACCATCTGGGGAGAGCTGGAGCTGGAGAGTTTTTCTTCCCTTTTTCTGCTTTTCAGCCCTTGTCCCGACTTCCCAACCGCCCCTTGATTCATGGTCCCCCCACTTTTCTGACCACTGTCACCCCATGGCAGCCCGGGACATTCTTGTGAGGGCCTGCCCATCAGCCCTCAGGCACCATCACACCCTGAAGGGGCCCCAGCACAGAAGCTAAGCAGGGTCGAGCCTGGC
Organism: Alouatta palliata; assembly: GCA_004027835.1. NCBI lineage: Eukaryota > Metazoa > Chordata > Mammalia > Primates > Atelidae > Alouatta > Alouatta palliata. The sequence continues at coordinate 17,405 of PVKV010026180.1, read as the reverse complement.
TGGGGCTTGGTTGGGGGGCCACCTTGGGATATTGGAGGCTGAAGGCTTTTTCATTCCCGCTCCCTTTTCAAATTTCCCTGCTTACCACTATGCTTCCCAACCATCCCCTGCCCCTGGTACCCTGTTTACTAACAGACTGCCAGCCTGTCACAGCTTGGGACCTCCCAGTAAGGGTTCATCCCAGTAGACCCCAGGTACCATAACACCCTAAGTGTACCACAGCCTGGTAGCTAAGCAGGGTCTGGTATGTCTGGGGCTTGGATGGAGGACCACCTAGAGGGACAGAAGGCTCGAGGCTTTGGGTTTCTTGCTTCATTCCCACTTTACTCCAATTGTCACAGTGCTTCTCAACCACCCCCTGACTCTCTGGTCAGCCCTTTTCTCCCTGCCTGTGCCCCTGCTGTGGCCTGGGACCTCCATGAAGTGGTCTGTTTCTGAAGTCACAGAATGCCATCACAGCCTGAAGGCACCTCAATCCAGAAGCTAAGCAGGTGCAGGCCTGGCTTGGGCTTGGATAGGGGATGGCCTGGGGAGTCGGGACTGGTGGCTCTTGGCTTCTGTTTTTTTCCCAATTTCCACTGCTTGTCACAAAGCTTTTCAACTGCCCCCTGACACTCTAGCTTTCCCTCTCCCACTTCCACATGCCTATGCTGCAACCTGGGGTCTCCATGAGGTGTTCAGTCACAGCAGCTCTTGGGCGCCATAGCTGCCTGAGGGTGCCCCAGCCTAGGAGTTAAGCAGGGTAAATCCTTGGTGAGGCTGGCATGGGGGACTGCTTGGGGAGATTGGGGGCTAAAGGCTTTTGGCTTTCCATTCCCTCCCAGTTTTTTGTTTTTGTTTTTGTTTTTTTTTTTTGCTTGTCACAATGCTTTCCAAACACCCTCCCTTTCCAGTCGGCCTTTTTTCCCCTGAGGCCAGAAAACTCCCCTTGAGGGTCTGTCAGGGCACCACCTGGGCACAATAGCAGCATATGGCCACCCCAGCTCAGTGCTAAGCAGGGTCGGGACTGCCTGGGGCTCACAAGAAGGAATGCCTGGAAGATAAAAGCCGAAAGATTTAGGCTTCCCGCTCCCTTCCCACATTCTTCTGCTTTTCATAATGCTTCAAAACTGACCTTGACTTTCCGGCCCCTTCTTTTCCATCTTCGTGCACCCTTGCTATGTCCTGGTACCTCCCCGTGGGGTCTGTTTCAGCAGCTACCAGTTACCATAGCAGGCTTAGGGCTCCCGAGCCTGGCAGCTATGCAGGCACTGGTCTTGCTGTGGCTTGTATGTAGGATCACCTGGAGATACTGGGGGCTGAAGGCTTTTGGCTTTCAGCTCTCTCACCACTTTTCCCCACTGTCGCAATGCTTTCCCAATGGCTCCTGTTCTTCCTGGCCTTCTGTTTCCCACCTGCCTTCACCCCGCAACAGTTCCAGACCTCCCCATGGGGCTCTGTCTAGGCAGCACCCAAACACAATAGCAGTCGGAAAAGTCAGGGTGCAGTTGAGAATTGTTCCGACAAGGGGGGGAATGGGAGAAGAATAGGAAGTCAAAAGCCTCCAGGCTTGGTCTTTCCATGTGGTCCTTTATCCAAGCACCAGCCAGGCCTGACCCTGCTTACCTTCTGGGATGCGGTGCCCTCGGTCTGCTACGGCAATTGGGGCCTGTTAGAATGGACCCCCATGGGATACTCCCAGGATGAAGCAGGAGTACAGGCGGTCAGGAAAGTGGGGGTCCAGGAGTTAGAGGGCAGCTTGGAAGAGTTGTCAAAAGTGGGGGAAAGCAGGAAGTTAGTGGGAGGCCAAAGGCCTTCAGCCAGCAGACTGCCGAGGTAGTCCCTTATGTAAGCCTTAGCCATCCACTACTGTGCTCAGCTTCCATGCTGAGGTGCCCTCAGGCTGCTATGCTGACTGGGGTAAGCCAGGACAGACTCCCACAGGGAGATCCCAGTCCATTTTCGTGGTGCAGGTGGGCAAGAAATGATGTCCAGAGAGTCGAGGTGGTTAAGAAGTGTTGCAACAAGTGTGGTATAGTGGGAAAAGAGCAGGAAGACAAAAGCCTCCAGTCACAGTATAGAGGGGCATGCGTGGTGACATGCCCCTGTAATCCCCTAGTGGTCCCCTATCCAAGCCTCAGTCAAGCCCAACTCTACGTAGCTTCCAGGCCCAGCTGCACTCAGGCTGCTGTAATCCATGAGGCCAGCAAGGACAAACCCCACAAACAGGTCCCAGGCTTCAGTGAGAAGGCTGGTAGGCGGAGTCCTGAAAGCTAAGAAAGGTTGGTCCCGGCAGAGGCTTGGATGGGGGATCACCTGGAATGACCAGGGGCTGGAGGCTTTTACCTTTTCACCTTCTTCAAGCTTTCCTCTGCTTGTCCAACGTTTCCCAACTTCACAATGACTCTCTGTACCCGTGCCTGCTCGCCCACACCGTCACTGAGGTGCAGGATCTCCTCATGTGGGTTTGTCTTGGAAGCACCAAGGAGCCATAGCAGCCCTACAGTGCTGGACCCTAGAAGCTAAGCAGGGTCTGGCCTGTCTGGAGCTTAGATGGGAAACCACCTGGGGAGATGGGCATGGAGGATTTGGCTTTCCCAATTTTTCCGCTCTCCCCCACTTGTTGCAGTGCTTCCCAAGCGCCTCCTGACACTCTGGCTTTCTAATTCACATTTCCTCCTGCGTGCGCCCCTGCCAAGGATAGGGACCTTTCTGTGGGTGTCATTTTAGCAGCCCTCTTGCACCACAGCAGCCTGAGGATGCCCCAGTCCAGAAGTTAAGCAGGGAGTCTTGTCTGGGGCTTGGATGGGGGACCACCACGTGAGACCAGGAGCTGGAGGATTTTGGCTTCCCCCTTTCTTAATTTGTCCCAACATTTCCCAACCACCACCTGACTCACAGCCCTCATTTTCCATCCACATTCATCTGCATGGCATCCTGGGATGTTCTTTGGAGGGTCTTCCCTGCAGCCCTCAGGTGCCACGGCGCACTGAGGGGGCCCAGGTTGGAACCTAAGCAGGGTTGACACTGGCTGGGTCTTGGATAAGCGGCCACCTGTAGAGACTAACGACTGGAGGCTTTCTCCTTCCTGCTCTGTTTTTGCATTCCCCCCACTTTCTGCAATGCTTCCCAACCACCCCTTGGCTCTGTCCCCTTCTTTTTTGTCAGCCCGCAAGCCCATCACAGCCTGGGATCTTCTGAGACCATCCTGGCCAACATGGTGAAACCCTGTCTCTAATAAAAATACAAAAATATTATCCAGGCTTGGTGACACGTGCCTGTGGTCACAGCTATCCCGGAAGCTCAGGCGCAAGAATCGCTTGAATTCAGAAGGCAGAGGTTGCAATGAGCCAAGATTGTGTCATTGTACTCCAGCCTGGTGACAGGAACAAGACTCTAAAATAAACAAATAAATAAGTTCGAACCTGCCTCTAAGTCATTATACACACAGTTAAGAAAATAAATAAATGGAAGCCTGCACACAAATATATAACTACCTAAATAAATGTTATAAGCCTTGGTCTAAATAAATTAATGAGTAAATGTGAGCCTGCTTCTAAATAATTAGATAGCTAGATAGATAAATACATAAATCCAAGCCTCCTTGCAAATATATAAATAAATAAATGCCACCTGCTTCTCCATAAGTACGTCAGTAAATAAATAAGCTCGAGTCTGCCTCTAAATAAATCGATTAATAGATAAATAAATCAATAAATAAACAGCCCCACTTGCTGGCTCATGCTTCTAATCCTCCACCCATTGGGAGCCTGAGCCGTGTGTAACACCTGAGGTCAGGACATCAATATCTGCCTGGCCAAGAAGGTGAAAGAAACCGTGTCCCTATTTAAAAAAAATAATAAGATGAAAATTATTAAATAATTACATAAATAAATAAATAAATGCAAGCCAGCCGGCCTGCCTCTAAGTAAACAAATAAAAAAGTAAGGAAATAAATAAATAAAGACCGGGCGCGGTCGCTCACACCTGTAATCCAGGCACTTTGGAAAGTTGAGACTGGCGGATCACGAGGTCAAGAGATTGAGACCATCCTGGCCAACATGGTGAAACCCTGTCTCTACGAAAAATACAAAAATATTAGCCAGGCATTATGGCATGTGCCTGCGGTCCCAGCTACTCTGGAGGCTCAGGTGCAAGAATCGCTTGAACCCAGGAGGCGGAGGTTACAGTCAGCCAAGGTTGCGCAACTGCACTCCAGCCTGGTGACAGAGTGAGACTCTGTCTAAAATAAATAAATAAATGTGAACCTGCAGCTAAGTAAATAAATGCAAGCCTTCCTCTAAATCATTATACAGACAGTTAAGGAAATAATGCAAGTCTGCAAAAAAATACATAAGTATATAAATAAATGTTATGAGCCTGAGTCTAATAAATAAATGAGTAAATGTGAGCCTGCCTCTAAATAATTAGCTAGATAAATTCATAAATCCAAGCCTGCCTCCAAATATATAAATAAATAGGTATACAAATAAATTTCGATGAGCTTCTCCATAAATACATCAGTAAATAAATAAATTCGAGTCTGCCTGTAAATAAATTGATTAATAGACAGATAAATAAATCAACAAATAGCCCCACTTGGTGGCTCATGCTTTTAATTCTCGGCCCTTTGGGAGCCTGAGCCAGGTATATCACCTGAGGTGAGGACATTGAGACCAGCCTGGCCAAGATGGTGAAAGAATCCCTGTCTCTATTTAAAAAAATAATAAGATAAAAATAAATAAATAAATAAATAAATATATCCAAGCCGGCATGCCTGCCTATAAGTAAATAAATAAACAAGTAAGTAAATAAACAAATAAAGGCTGGATGTGGCAGCTCACGCCTGTAATCCCAGCACGCTGGGAGGCCGAGACGTGGGCATCACGAGGTCAAGAGATCCAGATCATCCTGACCAACATGGTGAAACCCCATCTCTATTAAAAATACAAAAATATTAGCCAGGTGTGGTGGTACACGGCTGTGTTCCCAGGTACTCAGGAGGCTCAGGAACAAGAATCACTTGAACCCAGGAGGCTGAGGTTGCAGTGAGCCAAGACTGCGCGAGAGCACTCCAGCCTGCTGTCAGAGCAATCCTCCATCTAAAATAACTAACTAACTAAATAAATGTGAGCCTGCATCTAAGTAAATAAATGCAAGCCTACCTCTAAATCGTTATGCAGATAGATAAGTAAATAAAGAAATGAAAGCCTACACACGAACAAGTAAGTATATAAATAAATCTTCTGAGCCTAAGTCTAAATAACTAAATGAGTAAATGTGAGCCTGCCTCTAAATAATTAGATAGCTAGATAGATAAATACATAAATCCAGGCCAATATCCAAATATATAAATAAATAAGTAAATTCGACCTGCTTCTCCATAAATACGACAGCAAATAAATAAATAAATGCAAGTCTGCCTCTGAATAAATCAATTAATAGATAAATAAATCAACAAATAAGCAGCCCCTCTTGGTGGCTCATGTTTTTAATCCGCTGCCCATTGGGAGCTGGTGCCACCTGTATCAGCTGAGGTCAGGACATCGAGAAGAGCCTGGCCAAGATGGTGAAAGAATCCCTGTCTCTAAAAAAATAGTAAGATGAAAATAATTGAATAAATATAGATTTATATAAATAAATAAATGCAAGACTGCCTGCCTGTCACTAAGTAAATAAATAATTAAGTAAATAAATAAAGACCAGAGGAGGTGACTAAAGCCTGCAATCCCAGTACCTTGGGAGGCCAAGATGCGTGGATCATAAGGTCAAGACATCGAGACCATCCTGGCCAAGATGGTGAAACCCCGTCTCTACTAAAAATACAAAAATATTAGCCAGGCACGGTGGCACGCACCTGGGGTCCCAGATACTCCAGAGGCTGAGGAGGAAGAATCGCTTGAACCCGGGTGGGGGGGACGCTGCAGTTAGCCAAGAATGGGCCAGTGCACACCAGCGTGGTGACAGAGCAAGACTCTCTCCAAAATAAATAAACAAATCAGCTGGGCGAAGTGGCTCATCCCTGTAATCCAAGCACTTTGGAGGCCAAGGCGGGTGCATCACCTGAGGTAGGGAGTTCAAGACCTGCCTGATCAACACGGTGAAATCCCATCTTTAAAAAAAAAAAAAAAAAGAAAAAGAAAAAAGAAAAACAGTAAACAAGTAAATAAGTAAATAAATGGGAGACTGCCTCTAAATCATTATACAGATAGTTAAGAAAATGAATAAATGCAAGCCTGCACACAAATATGTAAGTATAAAAATCATGTTGTCAGCCTGAGTCTAAATAAAATAAATGAATAAATGTGAGCCTGCCTCTAAATAATTAGATAGCTAGATAGATAAATACATAAAAACAAGCCTGCCTCCAAATACATAAATAAATAAATAAATTTGACCTGCTTCTCCATAAGTACGTCAGCAAATAAATAAATAAATGCAAGTCTGCCTCTAAATAAATCAATTAATAGATAGACAAATAAATCAATAAACAAGCACCCCCCACTTGGTGGCTTATGTTTTTAATCCCCTGCCCATTGGTGAAATTTTACCAATAAAACCTAAAAACAAAAGAAAGCTACTAACACTTTTCTTTAACTTCGTCAAGCACTGGGAGTCAAAGAAAAGACAGCACTGGAAGAAAAGACTTCCTTTTGAAAGCAGCTTTACCAGCGAAAGACAGAAGGAAAGCGAGAAAAGCATTCCAAAAGTCTTGCTTAACTCTTCTGTGAGGATACCAAACGAGATGATCTGATAACCTCTCCAGGCAGACAGACACAGGGAAACCACAGCAACTCTTTGGAGTGCAAACAGCACCACAATCCAACCTACTGGAAATGCTGCGGTTAATTTGAGGCTTGCCCCGCCAGTCCTGAGGCGATTCAGCGACAGCTACAAATGCTCCTCCAGTGCATCCTGGACCTGCCACACCTGGCTTGCCCGCCACCAGCCTGGAGACACCGCCAGGCGCGGAATTCCGGAGGCCAATAAAGACCCCAACTTTGCACATTTGGGGCTTCAGAGCTCTCGCCTCTCAGGTCCCCGAGATCTCTCGCCCCTCAGGTCCCCAGAGGGAACCGATTTCTAGCCTCAAAAGTGGGGCAAAGGGTCAGTGTCCTCCACCAGATCTAGGAGGACTTGCCCCCGAAGCTGCTCCATCTCTCCACCCCCCGGGATGCCACAGGAAGACCCACCGCGAATTTCTTTCCCAGAGCCCACGAGAGCAGGACGGCGGCCAGCAGCGGCAAGCGAGGAGTCCAACGCAGGGAACATAAGAGCTAGGGGGGCCCGGGGCGCCCACCCCGTTGGCACAGCAAAAGTCGTGGAGATTTCCCGCGTGCACATCGACCCAGCTGTGCGCCGCGGGTCCCGGACTTACTGCCCTCCAGGCTTGGCGCGACGCCATCACCTCGGAAAGGCTGCGTGGACGTCTCCCTAATCCCTGACTTCCCAGTAAACCTGAACTTTGAGTGCAGATCGCCGCCGCCGCCCCGCCGCGGTACTCTCCTCGGAAACGCTGCAGGGACCTCCCGTTAAACCTTAACTTGGTGCGCCGCCGACGCGCCGGCCTGCGCCACCTATGGGCGGCCGGCGCCTACCGCGACGCTGAAGCCCAGTCACCGCCGACACGCCAACTGCGCCTCCGACGCCGCCGTGGCGCCGCAGACCCCTCGGACGTCGCCGACGCCGCTGACGCCATCACCGCCTGGGAGGCCCCCGACGCTCCGACTGCGCCACCAGTGCCATCCGCGCCTCGGATGCCGCCAAAGCGCCTCGGACGCCTCCAACCGCGCTGCGGACGCCCCCAACGAGCCTACCGTGCTGCTGACACTCCCTACGAGCCGACCGCGCCACCCGATACCATCCGTGCCTGGGATGCCGCCATCGCACTGCGGACGCCGCCGACGCACCGTAGACGCCGCTGACGCCATTAGCGCCTGTGACGTAGCCACGCGCCTCGGACGCCGCCGTCGCAACATGGACGCCGCCGGCGCACCGTAGACGCTGCTTAAGCGGTTAGCGCCTGGGACGTCGCCACGCGCCTCGGACACCGCCGTCGCGCCATGGACGCCGCCGAAGCGGAGCGCGCCGCGGACGCCTCCGACGTGCCAACCTCACCGCCGAGGCCCCCGACTGGCCAGCCGCGCCGCGGACGCCCCCAACGCGCCTCGGACGCCGGTGCGACACCTGCGGAGCGCGCCGCGGACGCCCCCGAAGCACCGACCTCACCGCCGACGCCCGCGACGAGCCTAACGCTTCTCCAACACTCCCGACGCGCCGACCGCGCCACCCGCGCCGCTATTGCCATCCGCGCCTGGGAAGCCGCAGACATACCGCAGATGCGGGTGACGCTGACCTTGCCGCAGGCGCCGCCAACCGCCGACGCCGCAGCTGCAGGAAGAATTGCAGAATAAGAGCCAGCAGCGTTAGTGCCGGGGAGGCTGAATTATACACTGAGATTTGAAGCCAGGTATGAAACATCCAGCCCCTAAACTGTAGTCCAAGTCACAAGGACCAATTGCTTCAGGTGAGTTTACATGATTTCAATGAAAACTAGGCTCATAGAAGTCTGAAATTTATTTCTATAATTTGCAGATATTAATCCACCTGTGTTGAGTACCTGCTATATGAAAAAATTGAGAGTTGGGAATTAGGAAGATTTAAAATAAATAGAAAATATAATGCGTGAATTAAGATGCTTACTAGCAAGTGTAAGAAGCAGTACATACAGCCCTGACTTAAGCAGTCTTATATGAAGTCTTTTATAAAGACTTAATATTCAGAAAATAGTTATTGAGCACCTCTGTGAGTCAAATACTTTTCTGGGTGTTGGGAAGGCAAAAGATTAGGCTACTTCTCTCAGTTTAATAGATGAAGGCAAACTGTACAGAAACTTAGAGTGAGTTTGATGATAGAATAAAAGTTTTAAGGGAAAATGGAGCATTAAGAAGAGACAGATCGGTTCTGCCCCCTACTCTAAGCTTCAGTCTCGTGGAATCCACTACATTTCATTGAATGTGCAATTTTTTCATTGTATGCATAGCGTACATGATTTTTTTCTCTGAGTAACATACCTTCCTCTCCCTTGTTCACCTGGGAAATCCTAGTCCTTTGATGAAGACTCACTGTAAATGTTACCTCCGTTGTGGGGTCTTTACTGGCACCTGAAGGCAGAGTTAGCCAGTACATGCTATTTTACCCTAGTAGCTTAGCCTGTGTTGCAGAGCAGTCAGTTCTGTGTTGTGTCTGTTGTGTGTTGCAGAATAGTTAACAATTTCTATGTCTGTTATCTCTGCTAAACTTGTTACTTTTGAGGAGAGTGATTTCATCTTATTTTTTATTTTTTGACATGGAGTCTCACTCTGTTGCCAGGCTGGAGTAGAGTGGCGCAGTCTCGGCTCACTCCAACCACCGCCTCCCAGTTTCAGGCGACTGTCCTGCCTCAGCTGCCTGAGTAGCTGGGATTAAAAGCGCGCGCCACCAAGCCCAGCTGATTTTTGTATTTTTAGTAGAGAAGGGTTTCACTGTGTTGGTCAGGCTGGTCTTGAACACACCTGACCTGGTGATCCACACCTGCCCCCCAACGAAAGTGCTGTAATTACAGCCTGAGCCACTGCCCAGCTGCATCTTGTTATTTTTTGTGGGGAAATGACTAACAAATTACTTGGCAATTTCGTTAATCTTGGATAAAGAAATAAAAGAAACTACTTTTTGGTCTCAGGAATTTCAGGAGCTCCTAGAGTTTGAGATAACTCAGACAAAGCCCTTGAAGCAAATGAAATGTGGCTGAGAAACTTTGCCAGCAAATACATGATAAAGATATTGCTCTGAAGGTATGTATCATCATTTTGCCTACTATGTATTACAGAATTTTGTGTCTACTTAAACTTGCTGCTTTGGGATTTGGTTTTCTATTCTGCTATCTTGTGAATAAGAGTGATTAGGATAGTGAATCTTACAGAGCTTCAGGAGTCTTTTTTTTTTTGCAGTGGTCTGTTGATGAAAAATTCTTTGCTCTAGAAGTGAAAGAAAAAGAACTGCGCTGGTTTCGTCTTGCTGTGAGAGAGAGAGATCATGAGGAGAGACTGTTCTCCTCCAATGAAGCTACTATGCAGGTAAGAGCAAAACCTATCTCTGACTTGGTGTTCCTCTCCCGCTTGTATTCTAAGCCGAAGCAGGACCCCATTCCATCATTTTCTGAAAACCAGGGATTTTCTTTTATAAGTGGGGACAAAACCAAAAATAGCAGTCATTAGTTCCATCATTGTAGATTAGAAAGTGAGAGATTTTAGCATTTTTACTTATTTTTGTAATATGAAGTTTGTGAGGCCAGCCAGTGAATATTGATTTCTGTTCCCATACTTCTGATTTCTTTCCAATTCTTGTTCATACATAAATACACATATCCTCTCTCCTTCTCTCTTGCTCTCTCTTCTTTTTTTTTTTTGTTTTAAGACAGAGTTTCACTCTAGTTACCAAGGCTGGAGTGCACTGGTGCAATCTTGGCTCACTGCAACCTCCGCCTCCTGGGTTCAGGCAATTCTCCTGCCTCAGCCTCCCCAGGTAGCTGGGACTACAGGCTGTGCCACCATGCCCAGCTAATTTTTGTATTTTTAGTAGAGACGGGGTTTCACCGTGTTGACCAGGATGGTCTCGATCTCTTGACCTCATGATCCACCTGCCTTGGCCTCCCAAAGTGCTGGGATTACAGGCATGAGCCACTTCACCCCACCTGCTCTCTCTCACTTCTACTGAAGCATTGCCAGGGTGCAATTATTATATTGTGTTTTCTACACGTAAGTCCATGAGGCACATACTATTATCCCTGTTTTATAGAGGAAGAAACAGACTTCTGAAGCTAAGTACCCTGTCAGCTAACAGAGCTAATAAGTAGCAGATCCAGTAACCTAGGCAGTATGGCTCCTCCGTTTCCTTCACCATGTACCTTTGGGTAGTACAGAAATTGAAATCATCACTATGATAGCAAATACAGTGTTTAGTATTCCTTTCAGCTTATTGCTTCCCTCTTTAAGGTTACACTGGGGAGAGAATAAGTAAATGAACTGAGTGTCCATTTATCCGTATCTAACATTGTTACATGCCCTGAACAAATAGGATAAAGACTTATTTCAGAAAACAATAGGTAAGTAAGTGGCCATAGAGATAGTTTTCTCTATTGTTAGTATTCATTCCTGGGACATGTGTTAGACTTCTGTGTTCCAGGCCTGGTAAAACAAAAATGAATAAAACATGATACATATTTTCAAGAATCTCACGGCTCCTTCTTCTGTGATAGAGTCTTTTAAGCCCTTTGCTATTAACTAGAGGCAGTTCTTTCCCCCGGAAACTTACAGTGTCCCTTCTGTATTAGGATCTTAGTGCAAGATTGCTCTGCAAACTTGGACCAGGGCGGAGTGACGTGGCGGAGGAACTGTGCTGGCGTCTGCAGCGAAAGGAAAGGATGCCGCAGGACCTTCTGAGTGATCGAAACAAACAAGTGGTGGAACATGAAATGGAGATTCAAGGCCTGCTGCAGTCTGCGAACTCCAGGGAGCAGGAAAGCCAAGTAAGGACTAATGTGCTTAGCAGAAAAGTATCACATAGTGCATTTATAGTCTGCAAATAGGAAGCATTTGCAGGCTATAGATGTGTGTATGTTTATATATTTTATGGTCAACTCTGTTAGTTTGTTTCCTTCAATTTATTTCCTAGACCACAGTTTTATTTATTTACTTATTTATTTAGAGATGGGGGTCTCTATTTGTGCAGGCTGGTCTTGAAGTCCTGGTCTCAAGCAATCATCCTGCCTTAGCTTTCAAAAGTGCTGGAATTGTAGGTGTGAGCCACTGTGCCTGGCCTTAGACCACAGTTTTATATTTATCATCAAAGTAGGAAAAATTTTTTGAAAATTTTGCATTTGAGAGGGTGCCTAAACAATACATGTATCCATTAGCTTCATTACATACGTTTTATTTTCCTTAATCTCATCATTTTGAGAGAAAGGAGTAGGGGTTGTGGAGTGTTTTGATTTTGATTCTAAATTATTAAGACTAGAGTGATAACTTTGCATTTTAAGGAAGATATGGGAAAACTTACACTCAACGTGTTTACTCTTAGTTTTTCTTAAATCTGAGTTATCTGAAGAGGAAAAAAAGATTGCATTTTTCAAAGATCATGATGAGAGAGTGAATAATCTCATTACAGTATGGGGTATACTACTTTCACAGTATTTCAGAAGTAAATCTTCTTGTTTTTGAAGTGGCATCTCCCTCTGTCACCCTGGCTGGACTGCAGTGGCGTGATCTCAGCTCACTGCAACTTAGGCCTCCAGGGTTCGATCAATTCTCCTGCCTCAGCCTCCCAAGTAGGTGGGATTACAGGCATGCACCGCCATGCCCAGTTAATTTTTGTGTTTTTAACAGAGACGAGGTTTCACCATTTGGCCATGTTGGTTTTCAGTTCCTGGCCTCAAGTGATTCACCCAACTTGGCCTCCCAAAGTGCTGAGATTACAGGGGTGAGCCACCAAGCCCTGGCCAGGAGTAAATTTGTAACTTTTCTCACTTCAGTGTGCTTTCTCGTCAAATCTAAAGACTCTTAGTTGACTTGTGCTGCATTTCAAAGACCAGCAGCTCAGAATCCCCCTAGTCCGTTTTTAGTGGAAGAAAGACTCTTTCTTGCCTATGTTATTTTACCCCATAATATTTTCTTACATTTCCTTATCTTGTAAAGGGATTATACTCCACTCTTCTGATTGTTAGCCCCACTGAAGTAAATATGCATCTTGTTAGAAAAGTCCTGCTGTGTGCTTCAGAAATTGTTTCTCAAATAGACATAACAAAATTATTCTACATTATTTAAGTCTGGCAAGAGGCTAGCATCTTTAAGTTTTCTTTTTAACCTGTTTGTGATTTGGTAGAATTATATCTCATAAAAAAATTATGCCTTGCGGGTAATAGAATAATGAAGATGATGGAACTTACAGGAGATTTTTCAACTCAAGAAGATTAATAGTTGTATTCTCGATCTGCTCGTCTAATTTTACATGCAAAAGAAATCACCTGAATAGCTTTTTCAAGATGTAGATTGTGGAGCTCAACTTCAGAGATAGAAATTAGGAGGTATAGGTGGGACTTAAGATTTTGCATTTCTAACAAGTTTCCAGGTGAGAGTGATGCTGCTGGCTCATGGACTGCATTGGAGGAGCACTGCTAAAAACTCTGAAATACTACTGGAAAAAGAGTGCCAAGGCAGATGGGCACAGTATATATCTTGCATGTTATTTATTATGTTTTTTCCCCACAGTTTTCACAGATAGTTTTATTAAGATACTTTCATAATACATGGATAACTCTAAAATGGTTACGTTGAAACCTCCCAAGAGCCCAAATTTTACTTACTGAAAAATGGAAGTTTTTTTCTTGTATTTCTCTTTGAAATCGTAACAAGAGCTCAGCTTCTCACTTAAAACAATAGTACTTTTCCTCAGAGACAGTTGGTATTATGATTCATCATCTTATACCCTCAGTAATTTTAATATCAATTTATTATTTCCAGATTTTCTGTTTAAATGTAGACTTTCTGTACGTTAATAGTTACAAAAGTTCTAGATCTTTCCCTCATTGTGTCATTATCTGTCTTAGAAAACTGGGATTTGAAATGAAACGGAGTTTGGTGATTTTGAGATTGAGATTCCCCTGATCATGTGGTCTGATAAAAATGTTTCTGTGTGTAATTGCCTCATTCAGTAAATGTGTAGTGAGTGCCTACAGTGTGCCAGACACTGTACTGGGTGCTTGAGATTCAGCACCAAGATGCCTTTAGGAAGCTTACATTCCATGCAGGGGAAGCAGAGAGAGCTGTATATCAGATAATGATAAGTGCATTGAAAAAAAATTCAGCGCAGTAAGGGATATTGGGGATAGGGAAGAGATTGCTGGGTTCTTTAAAGTTTTTTTCCCCCAGCTTTATTGAGGTATAATTGCAAATATTGTCTATATTCAAGGTGTGCAACATGATGTTTTGGTATACGTATACATTGTGAAATGATTACCCCTATGAAATTAACACATCCATCACTACACATTTTATGCATGTGTGGTGAAGACACTGAAGATCTACTCTCTTAGCAAATTTCAAGTAAATAATATAGAATGACTAACTCAAGTAAATAATGCAGTATTATTAACTAAAGTCACCATGCTGTACATTGGATTCGCAAAACATATTCGTCTTGTACCTGAAAGCTTTTACCCTTTGGCCAATGAGATGGCTTTTGTGGATAGGATGTGCAGGGAAGGCCAACCTGATAAGGTGTTATTTGGTAAAGACCTGAAGGGAGCAAACCACACAAATGTTAAAGAGCAATCTAGTCCTGAGAAACAGTTGTCCAAGAATAAAGACAACTGTTATCTTAATTCCAGAATCTTAACACCTTAGCCTGATAGTTCTAGCACAACCTATTTCAGATTCTCTTTTTCTTATCTGTTACAAATGTGTTAAATTCAGTTTTTTCTCCAATATTCTGCCTATGAGACTTTCTTTCCATTCACTTTAACTGGGTTTTTCCCTGTAAACTGAAAGCAGGGAAACGATTTCCTAAGAACCCACTGTTTTGTTTGTTTGTTTGTTTGCTTGTTGTTTACAAATGGTTGACTTTGAAGAAGTAATACCAGGGCCGGGCAGGGTGGCTCATGCCTGTAATCCTAGCACTATGGGAGGCCGAGGTGGGTGAATCACCTGAGGTCAAGAGTTCAAGACCAGCCTGGCCGTCATGGTGAAAGCCCATCTTTATAAAAAAAAAGAAAAAAGAAATAATACCAGAACAAAAATTTTATTTTACTAGAATATCTTTCTAATGTTATTTGTGATTTCATCTTACTAGGTTGCTGCAGAGAAGATGGTGGAAGCCTTAATGGAAAGAAATTCAGAATTACAGGCCCTGCACTAGTATTTGGGAGGGAGAGACTCCATGATGTCCTAGGCACCCATCTCTAACCCACGAGCTGAAGTTCCCTCCATTGGCCCCCCTCTTGGAGAACAGACTGATCAAGTAAGAAGTATAGACTTAGATAATTCATGCCAAATGTGTTTCCTTTTTACATTTGAGGTGTAAGTTTGATAATTTTAATACGAAATTGTGAGAATATTAGTGCTGTCATTGTGATGTAGTTCCTGCATCTTCCTAAGTCCCCCAGTTTTTTAGGGTCCAGTGCAGATAACTTCCATAGATAATAGTACTTTTTTGATTGCCAGAGAAGATGCCAGCATACCCAGATCCACGTTAGGTGAGTATGAAATTTCATTTCATTCAGGGATTTTGTTTTCTGTTAATCTTCTTATTAATAGGTTTGGCTAAGACTCTTCTTTCCTTTTCCTACCTTAATGGAAAAAAGAAGTTTGGAATTCCTCTGAAAGACTGAAGAACTGTCCTTACCTTATGTTGAGTTGAGGTTATTGCTTTGGGGTCACAGTTTGGCCCAGAGAAAGTCCGTCCTTATTCCCCTTTTCAGATAGTTTTGCAGGGATTCAGAAATGCAGGAGGTAGTGGTTCCAATCCTGCACAGCAGGGCCATGTGCTGACAGCTTTTCCTGGGTATCTTTCAAGTCTGGATTTGTTTTATTTATTCTTTATTTGTCTTTTTTTAAAAGTATAGTTTTCTCTAAATTTTGTATTTTGGAAATTTCAAACCTATAGAAAAGGGGCAAGAATAGTATAGTGAAGACTCATATGCATTTTTATTCAGACCAGTTATTAACATTGTGCACATATGTTGATGTATTTTCTGAACCATTGGAGAATTCTTACAGAAATCATGACACTTTGTGCTGCATGCATCAGTATTTCCTAAGAACAAGGGCATTCTCCTACATAGCTGCAGTGTAATTATCATACTCAGAAAGTTTAACCTTGATATAGGCTTAGTATCTAATACGCAGTCCACATTCAGAGTTCCTGTTGTCCCGGTAATGTTCTGTATGGCTACCCTGGTTCCCCCCAACCCAGGGCTTATGCGTTGTGCTTAGTTGTCATGTCTCTTAGTCTCTAATCTAGAACAATTGTTTAGCTTTTATTTCTTTTTAGCAAGACTGGCATTTTTGAAGAATTCAGGACTGCAAATATTCCTCAATTTAGCCATGATTGTTTTCTCGTGGTTAGATTCCAGTTAAACATTTTTGGCAGGAATACCATATGTATGAATTTCCCCTCCCCCCCCCCCCCCCCCCCGTTTCTTTTCTTCTCTTTTTTTTTTTTTTTTTGAGACAGAATCTCTCATTGCCCAGGCTGGATTGCAGTGGCACCATCTCAGCTCACGGCAGCCTTTGCTTCCTGGGTTCAAGCGATCTTCCCACCTCAGCCTCCCAAAGTGGAGCTAGAACTAGAGGCATGCATCACCATGCTTGGCTAGTTAGTTTGTTTTGTTTTGTTTTGTTTGTTTAGAGATGGGTTTTCACTGTGTTGGCCAGGCTGGTCTAGAACTCCTAGCCTCAAATGATCCACCTGCCTCAGCCTCCCAAAGTGCTGGGATTACAGGTGTGAGTCTGGATGACATCTTTCTTAGTGCATCACATCAGTGCATGATAATCAGTTTGTATAATCCTTGGTGATATGAAATTTAGTCATTTGGTTAAGGTTGTAGCTGCTAAATCTCTCCATTGTAAAAAGTTCATTTTCCTCTTTATATGTAAGTCGTCTGCTGGCTGAATTTGAGATTTTGACAGTTCTGTTTTCCAGTAATCATTCACTCAATGGCTGTAGTATCATTTGAGCCTTGTTTGAACCAACTCTTACATTGGTAGCTTAAAAACAGTGATTTTTCAGGACTGGGCATGGTGGCTCATGCCTTTAATCCTAGCACTTTGGGAGGCCCAGGAGAGTGGATCACTTGAGCCCAGGAGTTCTAGGCCAGCCCAGCCAATATGATGAAACTCCGTCTCTACTAAAAATACAAAAATTAGTTGGGCATGGTGGTACATGCCTATAATCCCAGCTATGCAGGAGGCTGAGGCAGGAGAACCGCTTGAATCCAGGAGGCAGAAAGATTGCCCCACTGCACACAGCCTTGGCGACAGAATGAGACTTAGTCTCAAAAAAAAAATAATAATTTTTTCTGTTTGTAAAATTTCTTCCTTATTTCTTTGTGGATATTATTTTATAAAGAAGATCTGTCCTTTCCCTATCTCTGTACTCCATTTGTTTTTATCAATATGAATTTAAAAAAATCATTGTATTATTGATTTCGGTCATTATTTCCTTTACTCCTGAAATTAACCCAGATTCGGTCAGTGGGAACCTCATCGAGCTGTTTCTCTGACCCTTTGCCATATCCCCATCAGTTTTTTTGGTTTGTTTTTTGTCCTTTCATAGTTTCTGGCACAATAAGATGTTCTATGAGTACCTTTTACTTTACCTGCCTCAGTCCCAGA
>PVKV010026179.1:0-28438 GCA_004027835.1 Alouatta palliata | reverse complement strand
TGCCATCGATCTTAATGAACCGCTGCATGCAAATCTTCTTTACTTCATCTCCTGTCAGGGCATACTTAAGTCTGTTCCTTAGGAAAATGATGAGGGGGAGACACTCTCTCAACTTGTGAGGACCGGTGGATGGACGAGGAGCAAACACACCGGTCAATTTATCCAGCATCCAATGCTTTGGAGCTGCCACCCGCTTCAGATGCTTCTTGGGACCATGAGCCATGGCTGCCTCAGGAAAGGAAAGAGCTAAACTCATTTTTTTATAGAGACAGGATCTCACTATATTGCCCAGGCTGGTCTTGAACTCCTGGTCTCACGTGATTCTCCTGCCTGAGCCTCCCAAAGTACTGGGATTATAGATGTGAGCGACCACACTCAGCCAATTTTTTTTCTCTTTAATCAATAATAGAAGAGGCTGAGATTTTTTTCCCTTGAATTTCTGGCTTATCAGTGTTCATAATGAACTTTCTGCCAAGCAAATCAACACAAAAATAAGATTTGTTAGAATTTTAGCTGGGAAGCAGAAGAAAAAAACAAGTCAAACTCAGGTAACAAGCTTGGAAGTTTGCCTTCTGGAAGTCCCTTGTTTTCTGAGGAGGACTACCCACTCCCCACCACGGAGAAAGAGATCTCAAATGGACAAATAGAATCGAGACTTAGTAGAATCTATGAGTCATCTTCCCTGCCCTAGAGCCATCTATGCTCATCTAAGAAAAGGCCAGGCTCTCAGCACAGGAAGCCCCTCTTCAGCATGAGGGATGCATTTTGCCATCCCCAGTGGGTGCCTGAAACCATCATGTACACTATGTTTGTTCTTATGCACGTATGTATAATAAAGTTTAATTTGTAAATTAGGCACAGGAAGAATTGTCTGAGTCAATGTGTGCTGCTGTAAAGGAATACCTGAGGCTGGGCGATTTATAAAGAAAAGAGGTTAATTTGGCTGCTTCCACTCACTGCAGAAGGGGAAGGAGAGCTGGTGTATACGGATCCCATGAAGAAAGGAGCAAGAGAGGGGAGGGAGGAGGCAGCCACTTATTAAAAATCAACTCTCTTGAGAATTAACAGAGAGAGAATTCCCTCAGTCTTCCCACTCCCAGGGAGGGCATTCGTCTCTTCATGAGGGATCCACACCCAGGAACAAAACACCTCCCATCAGGCCCCACCTCCAGCATAGGAAATCAAATTCCAACATGAAGTTTACTGGACAAACATCCAAACTATAGCAGAGATGAACAACAGTAACTAATAATAAAATAGAACACCTATAATAATATAATATACTCAATAAAAGTTATGTGAATGTGGTCTCTCTCTCTCTCCCAAAGTATCTTATTGTCTGTAATATTTTCAGGCGGAAGTTGACTGTGGCTAACTGAAACCAAGAGAAGTTAAACCACAGGGGGATGACCACACGTGAGTGAGTATTGGGGCCTGAAGCTCTTTCTGTCCAGCTGTCAAGTCCAAGCTTCCTTTTGCCTTTTTAGGAGATACTCTCCTTTTTTTCTAAGCAGGTAGCTAGCCCATCCCTAAAGCTGGGGTCAGTTTTGTGCCAGAGAAAAACCTCCTGTCAGCTTATAACCATGCTAATCTCGCTGTGTCGCCAAGGCTGGAGAGCAGCGGCGGTGTCTCAGCTCACTGAAACCGGTTCTGGTGATTCTCACGCCTCACCCTCCCGAGTAGCTGGGACGACAGACATGCGACACCACACCTGGCTAGTTTTTCTGTATTTTTAGTAGAGACAGGTTTTTGCCATGTTGATCAGGCTGGTCTCAAACTCCTGACCTCAAGTGATCCACCCACCTTGGCCTTCCAGAGTGCTGGGATTACAGGCGTGAGCCCCCACGCCCAGCTATGGGCAGTTTTCAGTCCAGCTCTGATCTCTGCTGGCTCTATGAACTCAAGACAGCAATATCCCCCCTCTGCCTTTGATTTGTAACCTTTAAAATGAAGATATAACCGCATTTTTTCATGTAATGATGGCAATAAAAATCTCTGCAATGAGTTACTCATTTGAACACGAGTGGAAACTCCAAGGCTCCTTCTCACTATGATCCTTCCTGCCAGTGCTCCCTTGGAGAAGAAGCAATCTGAAACAGACCCAGAACACAGTTTGGGGTAAAGCATTAAAAAGTCTTGTTTCTGCTTGGAGAATTGTTTGGTGAATCTCAGGTACTTTTGTATCCCTTATTTAAAGAATTTCTAAGAATTCTCTTCTAGGGCTGTAAAAAGACTTAGAATGCCTCTCATTTGGAGAGAAGAGACCTTCTTCATTACAACTCCTGCCTACCCTCGAATGACAAGAAAGAATGAAGACTAGGACAGGGGCCAATGGGCAGGTTTCTTAGGTCTACATGTTTAATCTAGTGCAAGATCATAGCTAGGTTTCCTCTCCAATGCCAAAAAGTGCCGTCTGGAAGGATTCTGAGGCCACATCTGGATCACCATGAATCATCACAGTCTGCTGGGGGTGTTCCAGGATGTCCCAGAGCATGCAGCTCACTAATTTGCCCTCCCTCATCTAGGTACACATCACTCAAACTCACAAGTGTTAGAGCCGGGCTAGAATTTGAGCCCGAAGCTAGAGCTCAGTCCTGCAGAATGCCCTTTTGCTGTTAGTGTCCTATTGCATTCTTTTTCCCAGGAATTGGTTGGGTTTTGGCTATGTTAGCCAATCAAAGATTTGGAATCCTATTTGAGTCCCTTTTTCTGAGAAATCATGAAGCCCTGGCAGTGCTCAGCAAACCAAAGTTGAGTGTGTTTTCTGGGTCACACAGGAGCCCCATGCTGGAGCAGCTACGCAGCTCATGGATCCATTTTTATTTAAGAGGCAAAGTTTTGACAGAAAAGTTTCTCATGGGTGGGGTCAAACCTGCCTCACTCAGGTATCTCAAGCACCAAAAGCAACTGCAGTCCTGGATGTGTACATCCTAACTGAGTATAACAGGGAGAAGGATCCCTCTGGGGACACGCAGGCTTGCCCTTGGAGAGGCAGAGATTCTGAGCAAAGGCTTTGGGACACTGGTGAATGAAACGGCCATACTCTCTTTTTAGCTCCCTCCGCAAAAGACACAGGCATTGGTGTTGCTTGGAAAACGTTCTGTCACAAATGCTCACAGACAGACAGGTTGTGCTAGATGAGTTATTCAACTCAGGAGTGAAGCTTCAGGAATGGAGCTGCTGAAGAGAAAGGTTAAAAGAGTATTCTTTAAATATGTATTAAGGATGCTAAAGAGAATTTAAAAAGCCTCAGGGAAGACCCTAGGGCTAGTATTGGCAGTATTTAAAGTTTCTACAGGTAGTTAAAAAAAAACACTGTTTCGGGAGGCATGCTCCTGGAGAGGAGATGGTCAGTACAGTTGTGGAAATCTTAATTCTGCAGTTCACCTATTTCTGGTTAACTTGCCCCAAATGCATTTTTAAAATCACTAGTATGCCCAACTTTGGTGGCTCGCACTTTGAGAGGCCAAAGCAGATGGATTGCTTGAGGCCAGGAGTTTGAGACTAGTCCTGGCCTTTATTTTGTTTTAGACTTCTTTCTAAAATCAAATCAAATCACTGGTGATAGGGTCTTGACAAATGATATAAACAAAAACTACAATGCCTTTTTGCTTTTTCCTGCTAGACAAAAGATACCATCACTGTCTCTGTTCTCCTGTCCAGCTAATGACATATGGATCTAGATGGCATGTCTGGTTCTGGAATAACCCCTTTGCTGGGAAGACATTACTATATAAGCTTTTTTAAAAAAATGTGCTAGGTATATTGGCTACTGCAGAGGTGCCATTAGGCTCTGGGGTTTAGTGCTTTGGACATCTGGTAGGTGTGATGGCTGTAGTCCACCGCTGTGTTCAGTTGGCTCCTGAAACTGAAATGATGAAGATGTGCTAGTGTTAGCATTAACTTATTTCCCCTTTCCAGGAGAAAGCAGCTGGATGAACTCCAGTGGAAGCTGACTTGAACTTCAGCTACCAGCCAGTGACCCCAGCTCACATCAGGCCTTAGAATGGAACCCTTTTGCCAAGGCTGAGCAAAAGAAAACTATGAGAGGGAAGAAGCTTTGTGTATGTCTTATAATTTGCATTTTTCTAAATTAGAAAGATTCAAAGAGTCAATTAATGAATATGACTAAACATTTATGAGACGATGACAAATTTAAGCCACTTATGTTGCTGTTATTCTATTAGATAAACAGTGTTGAAATCCAGTACACAGTGTTTAATTTCATCTGCTGGGCTAAGTTGGTTGATGCAGGTGAGTGTAACTCAAGATAATAGAGATGAGGGTGGTTTTCTGACCTAGTAGATGGTCCAGGTGTATTTTTTTTTCTCTTCCCTTAACTTCACTGTAATTTACTGCACAATTACATGCATCAATCTTAATTTTATAGTTCATGACTTTTGACAAATACATGCACGCAGGTGCTCCATACCCTGACTAGGATATAGAATGTTGACTTAGAAAACCTTTTTGTCCTCATCTTCACTAATCCTCTTCCCAGTAAGAAGCAACCACTATTTTGATTTCTACCACTGTAAAGTAGTTTTACCCATTCCTTAAACTACACATGAATGAAATCCTATAGTACATACTCTTTTTAAGTGTTTTTTATTTGAACAGACTCTGTTTTTGAGATGCATCCATGTTGTTGGTTATTGGTTCTTTTTATTTTATTTTATTTTATTTTATTATTTTATTTTATTTATTTTTGAGATGGAGTCTCACTCTTGTCCTCCAGGCTGGAATGCAGTGGCATGATCTCAGCTCACTGCAACCTCTGCCTCCGGGATTCAAGTAATTCTCCTGCCTCAGCCTCCTGAGTAGCTGGGATTACGGGTGTGCACCACCGCACCCGGCTACTTTTGCAGTTTTAGTAGAGATGGAGTTTCACCACGTCGGCCAGGCTGGTCTCGAACTCCTGACCTCAGGTGATCCACCACCTCAGCATCCCGAAGTGTTGGGATTATAGGAGTGAGCCACCATGCCCAGTCTGGTTCTTTTTATTACTGACAAGTATTTCTTTGTAGGAATTCATCATATATTTTCCAGTCTCTTATTGATGGACATTTGTGCTGTTTTCAGTTATAGGAAATTATGATGAGAGCTGCTATGAACATTATTACACAAGCCTCTTCTTGCAGATATGAGTATGTGATATTGCTTTATTATAGGAGAGTTCTGTGTTTACATTTGTAAGGATCGACAAATTGCTTTTCAAAATGTTTGTCCCATTGTACATTCATGCTAATAATATATGAAAGTTCTAATTCCTCTACATTTACTGATGTTAGCCTTTTAAATTAGCCATTCTGGTAGAATGGAAAGGTATCTCCTTGTGGTTTTAATTTATCTTTCTCTCATCAATAATGATTTTTCTTTTTTTTTTTTTTTCTGTTTTTAAACTTTTGTTTTAGGTTCAAGGTTACATGTGCAGGTTTGTTATATAGATAAACTCATGTCATGGGAGTTTGTTCTGCAGATTATTTTGTCACACAGGTACAAAGCCTAGTACCCAATAGTTATTTTTCCCGATCCTCTCCCTCCTCCTGCTGTCCACTCCCAAGCAGGCCTCAGTGTCTGTTGCTCCCCTCATTGCATCCTTGTCTTTTCATCCTTTAACTCCCACTTATAAGTGAGAATATGCAATATTTGGTTTTCTGGTCCTGCATTAGCTTGCTAAGAATAATGGCCTCCAGCTCCATTCATGTTCCTGCAAAGGACATAATCTTGTTTTATTCTGTTTCCTTTTTTTAATTTAAAATATCTATTATTTATACCACAGACCACCAGGGGTAAGCGCGAACACAGTCCCCCACTACCACAAATCATGCAGTCGAGTTTCCCACATTTGGGGAAATTGCAGGGGTCAGCACATCCAGAGTGCAATGGATAAGCCTCGCCCTGGGAAAACCACCTTCATGATCATGGTATCTCCCCTGCCACTTAAGTATAATCTTGTTCTTTTTTATGGCTATTATTTATCTTCTTTATCAAGTCTACCATTTAGACTTGATAAAGAGACAACGTGGCATTTAAGTTGCTGCCATGTCTTTGCTATTGTAAATAGTGCCGCAAGGAACATACACAGATACGTGTTTTTATAATAGAACGATTCATACTCTTTTGGGTATTTATGCAAACATGGGATTGCTGGCTGAAAAGGTAGTTCTGCTTTTAGCTCTTTGAGAAGTTGCCACTCTGCTTTCCATAATGGTTGAACTATTTGACACTCCTACCGGCAATATATGTGTTCCCTTTCCTCCGTAACATCGCCAGCATCTGTTACTTTTTTTGATTTTTACATCGTAGCCATTCTGGCTGATATAAGATGGTATCTCATTGTGTTTTTGATGTGCATTTCACCAGTGATCACTGATATTGAGATTTTTTCATGCTTGTTGGCCATATGTATGTCTTTTTTAAAAAAGTGTCTGTTCATGGCTTTTGCCCACTGTTTAATGCGTTGGTTATTTTCTTGTATATTTGTTTACATTCCTTATAGATACTAGATATTAGACCTTTGTCAAATGCAAAGTTTGCAAATATTTTCTCCCATTTTGAAAGTTGTCTACTTACTCTGTTGATAGTTTCTGGGTTTTTTTTGTTTTGTTTTTTTTTTGAGACAGAGTCTCGCTTTGTCATCCAGGCTGAGGGGCAATGGCCTGATCTCAGCTCACTGCAACCCCCACCTCCTCAGTTCAAGTAATTTTCGTGCCTCAGCCTCCCGAGTAGCTGGGATTACTGGCACCAGCCACCATGTGTGGCTAATTTCTGTATTTTTAGTAGAGACAGGGTTTCACCGTGTTGGCTAGGTTGGTCTTGAACTCCTGACTTCAGGTGATCCACCAACCTCGGCATCCCAAAGTGCTGGGATTATAGGTGTGAGCCCCACTGCCCAGCAGATAGTTTCTTTGGCCGTGTCAAAGCTCTTTAGATTAATTAGATTGCATCTGGCAATTTCTGCTGTCATTGCAATTGCTTTTGGAGTTTTTGTCATGAAATTTTTGCCAGTTCCTATGTCCAGAATGGTATCACCTAGGTTATCTTCCAGAGGTTTTATAGTTTTGGGTTTCACATTTAAGTCTTTAATCCATTTTGAGTTGATTTTTGTATGTGTTATAAAGAAGGGGTCCAGTTTCAATCTTCAACATATGGCTAGCCAGTTATTCCAGCACCATATATTGAATAGGGAGTCCTTTCCACATTGTTTGTTTCTGTTTACTTTGTCAAGGTTCAGATGGTTTTAGGTGTGTGGCCTTATTTCTGAGTTCTCTATTCTGTTCCATTGGTCTATGTGTCTGTTTTTGTCCAGTGCCATGCTGTTTTGGTTACTGTTGCCCTGTGATATTGTTTGAAGCCAAGTAGCATGAGGCCTTTAGCTTTATTCTTTTTCCTTGTTATTGCCTTGGCTACTTGGGCTCTTTTTTGTTTCCACATAAATTTTAAAGTAGTTTTTTCTAGTTCCATGAAGAATGTCATTGGTGGTTGGATAGGAATAGCATTAAATCTGTAAATTGCTTTGGGCAGTATGGCCATTTTAACAATTCCTATCCATGAACATGGAATGTTTTTCCATTTGTTATGTCATCTTTGATTTCTTTGAACAGTGTTTTGTAACTCTCTCTGTAGAGATCTTTCACCTCCCTGTTTAGGCGTATTCCTAGGTATTTTATACTTTTTGTGGCAATTGTGAATGGGATTGTCTTCCTGATTTGGCTCTCAGCTTGTCTGTTTTCTGTGTATAGCAATGCTAGTAATTTTTGCACATTGATTTTATATCCTGAAATTTTGCTGAAGTTGTTAATCAGCTTAAGGAGGTTTTGGGCTGAAACTATCGGGTTTTCTAGATATAGAATCATGTCATCTGGAAGCAGAGATAATAATTTGACTTCCTTTCTTCCTATTTTGATGTGGGTTATTTCTTTCTCTTGCCTTATTGTACTGGCCAGGACTTCCAATACTGCATTGAATAGGAGTGGTGAAAGAGGCCATCCTTGTTTGTGCCAGTTTTTAAGGGGAATGCTTCCAGCTTTCGACCATTCAGTATGATGTTGGCTATGGGTTTGTTATAGATAGCTTTTATTATGTTGAAGTATGTTCCTTCAATACCTAGTTTTTTGAGGATTTTTAACATAAAAATTTTACTAAGAAACTTTTTTGCATCTATTAAGATGATCATATGATTTTTGTTTTTAACTGTTTATGTGATAAATCATGTTCATTGATTTACATATGTTAAACCAACCTTGCATCCCAGAGATTTATTTTCACTAAGTGCTTTTCAAAATGCTTATAGGCCCTTAAAAGATCTTCACTGAAGTCTGTATGAGTCTTTTGTCACTTTTTATTGTGTTGTTTTTCTTGTACTTTTAAAAAGTTCTTTATGTATTGTGGATACCAGTCTTTTGTCAGACACAACAATTGCAAATATTTTCTCTAGTCTGTGTTTTGCCTTTTAGTTTCAGCTTTGTTTGTTTGTTTTGAGACAAGGTCTCACTCTGTCACCCAGGCTGGAGAGCAGTGGTGTGATCATGGCTGACCATAGCCTTGATGTCCCAGTCTCAAGCTGAGTCCTTCCCCCTCAGCCTCCTGAGTAGCTGGGACTGCAGGAACATGCCACCATGCCCAGCAAGTATTTCTTTTTCTTTTTTTTATTATACTTTAAGTTCTGGGATACATGTGCAGAACGTGCAGATTTGTTACATAGGTATAACGTGCCATGGTAGTTTGCCGCACCCATCAACCCATCATCTACATTAGGTATTTCTCCTAATGTTATCCCTCCCCTAGCCCCCAACTCCCTGACTGGCTCTGGTGTGTGATGTTCCCTTCCCTGTGTCCATGTGTGTTCTCATTGTTCAACTCCCACTTATGAGTGAGTGAGAATATGTGTTGTTTGTTTTTACATCACTATGTACCCAATGTATATGTATAGTCAATTTAAAAATTAAATTTGATTAAAGAAAAATCTTTCTTAAAAGATACTTTGCCTTTTTCAAAATCAAAGTGTTTGCTTTGCAAAAAATACCATTAAAAAATTAAAAGGTACCACGTGTGGTGACTCTTGCTGTAATCCCAGCACTATGGGAGGTCAAGTTTGGTGCTTGAACCTAGAAGTTTGAGACCAGCCTGGACAACGTGGTAAGACCCCATCTCTACAAAACATTAAAAAAAAACTAGCTGGACTGTTCACAATAGCAAGGACTTGGAACCAACACAAATGCCCGTCAATAACAGACTGGATAAAGAAAATGTGGTACATATACACCATGAAATATTATGCAGCCATAAAAAAAGGATGAGTTCATGTCATTTGCAGGAACATGGATGAAGCTGGAAACCATCATTCTCAGCAAACTAACATAGGAACATAAAAGGATGTTGAATTTTAGTCTTTTGGGAAAACCAAAACTTTAGCAAAAAAAAAAAAAAAAAAAAAAAAGCAGGGAAAGCTTTACCAGAGGATTCTCCACCACAAGGTATTCCCGCAATTCCTTTAATCAAAGGGCAATTTTGTGAGAGTGTTGGTCAGAAATCATTAGGCATCCACCTTACAGTCCTAATTTGACTGTTTCTGACTTCTTTTTACTTCCTAGTCTTAAAAATGTCTTTAAAGGGGCAACTATTTTTCTTGAGTGAATAATATAAAAAAGACTGCATTGGCATGGTTAAATTTTCAGGACTCTCAGATTTTTGGGGATGAATTAAAGGGCTGGTATCATTAGTTACAAAATTGTCGTGAACTTAATGGAGCTTATATTGAAAAATAAACTTTGCATTTCCTATTTTCATCTTTTAATTTCATTTTTTCACAAAGTTTTTGAGGTCCTCTCATGTTATTTGTATTTAGTATAACTTAAATTATACTAATTCTGTAATTTGCTCTTAAATATACTTAAAAATATATAACTATATTTAAATTTATATAAATATGTATACATATTTATATAACTTACATATAATTACATTATATATACTAATTACATTATAGATTTATGTATAATTTAGCATAATTGCTAATACTAAGTAAAAGCTTTTTGTGTCTAGTTTCATTAGGAATATTAGTCTTTAGTTTTCCTTTCTTATAATGCCCCTCATCATGTTTTTGTTGTCGAGTTATTTTAACATCATTAAATAAGTTGGGAAGGAGTAATTTATCCTCTTTTCTACAAAAGTTTGTCTAAGCTTACTATTATGCACGGTAGGCATTTGAGCTTAGAGGTTTTTTTTATGGGAAGGTTTGTATTCATCAATGCAATTTATTTAACAGATAGTTATTCACATTTTCTATTGCTTCATATGTCTTTCAAGAAGTTTGTCCATTTATTTAATCTGTAAAAGTTAGTGGCATAAAGGTGTTTATAACATACTTCCCTATTAATGTTTGTTTGAGCAATATTTATATCCTCCATTGCATTCCTAATATTGGTAATTGGTGGCTTTCATGTTTCTTGAACAGCGTCGCTAGTCATCTAACAATTTTAATAATATTTTCAAGGAACCACTTATTGGCTTTGTTGATTTCCTCTACTGTTTGTTTTCTATTTCATCAATTATTACTCTATTATTTTATTTTTTTCTACTTCCTTTGAGTTTAATTTGCCTTAATTTTCTTGGTTTCTTAATATGGAAGCCGCAGTCGTTGACTTTAAAACAGTTCTATTTTCTAATGTAAACATCCAACAAATATATATATTTTTCTAAATACTGACTTAGCTACAACTTATAAATTTTAATATGCTGTTTTCATATCAGCATTCGAAGTATTTTCTAATTTCTCTGTGATTTCTTCCTTGAAGTATATTCATTGCTCAATTTCTAATTATGGGAGGAATTTCACAACATTTTATTGTTAATGATTTTGAATACATATCATTTCAATCCTTTAAAATTTAATGAGGGCCGGGTGCGGTGGCTCACACCTGTAATCCCAGCACTTTGGGAGACCAAGGTGGGCGGATTACGAGGCCAGGAGATCCAGACCATCCTGGTCAATATGGTGAAACCCCGTCTCTACTAAAAACACAAAAATTAGCTGGGTATGGTGACGTGTGCCTGTAATCCCTGCTACTCGGGAGGCTGAGGCAGGAGAATCATTCAAATGGGGAGCCGAAGGTTGCAGTGAGCTGAGATTGCACCACTGTGCTCCAGCCTGGTGACAGAGCAAGACTGTGTCTAAAAATAATAATAATAATAATTTAAAAATTAATGAGATACACAATGGCCCACTCTATGGCATGTCTTGAGGAATGCTCTATGTGCACTTGAGAAGGCTGCTCTTGTTTGGTGGATCGTCTTCTACAAGGCAACTAGATTGCAACAGCAGACAGTGTTATTCAAATCTTCTGTATTTTTCCTGATTTTTTTTGTCTAATAATTATTTTATCAATTGCTGACAGAGAGGTGTTAAAATATTCCATGATAATTGAATTTGACTATATTTCTGCCTTTAGTTCTCTCAATTGTAGTACATTTATTTTGAGCCTCTATTATTGATTAAAAACACATTTAGGATTATGTCTTCCTAGTGAATTGGCCTCTATTTTTATAAAATGTGCAACTTATCTCTGATAATATTTCTTGTCTTAAAGTCTACTTTGATATTAATTTGACCACATCAACTTCTTGTGTTCAGTGCTTTATATTTTGTATCATTTTTCATCTTTTGCTTTTAGTTTGTCTTTATATTTGAAACTATAAACATAGTGTGCTATGTTTTTATTGAGTCTAAAAAAATCTCTGAATTTTAGTGATAGCATTTAGTTCATTTACATTTAATTTATTTTTCGGGGGTTTCATTTATAGCGAATATTTTTTAGTTTGTCATCTGATTGTCCCATCTATTCTTTGTTTCTTTGTTCCCCCTTTCCTGCCTTATTTTGGACTGTTTAAGTATTTTTTACTATTCTGTGTCTTCTATTTATTGACTTTTTAGGTGTGTCTCTTTGTTCTGCGTTTAGTGTTTCTCTAGGAGTTATTATAGACATGTTGAACTTGTCACAATAGACCTTAAAATAATATTATACTACTTTTTGTAAAAATAATGCAATGTTGTACTTTAATCTACACACCCATCTTCTGTATGCCGTCAACTTTTTGTCTTCCACACATGTTATAGCCCACTGATATATTATTCTTTTTGCTGATTTTTCTATAAAAATTAAGAGGTATTTAACATAAATATAAAAAGCAAAAATTAGGGTTTATTTACCTTATACATATATACATTCCTTTCTATGGAGTCAAGTTTCTTTATGGTATCATTTCCTTCTTCTGAAACACAGTTGACCCTGGACAGCATGGGTTTGAACTGCACAGGCCCACTTATAGACAGATTTTTTTCAACAAAAAGTGCATTTAAAATACAGTATTAGCAGAATGTGAAATCAGCATACAGTGGGCTGTGTGCTGTGAGTTTCTTATCTGTGAGTTCTGGAGAGCTGACTGTGGGGCTTGATATGCACAGATTTTTGGTATACAGAGAGGTCCTGTACCCAATGCCCCACATATACCAAGAGACAACTGTGCTTCCTTCAGCCTTTCTTAAAGTGCAAATGTGCTGGTGACAAATTCTCACAGCTTTCATTTATTTGAAAATATTGTTATTGCACCTTAATGTTTGAAGGCTACTCTTCATTCTTCTTGAATTAGAGAATAGAATTTTGGGTTGGTATCTTTTTTTCTTATAACACTATAAAGATGTCATTTTAGTATCTGCTGACTTACATTGTTTCTGATAAGGAATTAGTTATAATTCTTATTGTTGATTATCTCTAAGCAATGTGTCATTTTTTCTTGCTACTTTAAAATGTTTTGATTTTTAAAAAATTGTCTTTTTATTTTAGCAATCTCCCTACCTCTGTCATCTTGGTAGTTATTTTCTTGAGTCATTATTTCAGTTCTTTGAATTTAAAGGTCTACAATTTTTAATGATAAAAAAAATCTATCAGTGTTGCCAGCCTACACTGTGGTCTAAGGCTCAGCTGTTTTTTCCTCATTTCTACAGTGCCTCTCTATCTACAGCTAACCAACCTTTCTGTTTGACAATAACTATATTAGGTGCCTGGTCCCATTCATGCAATCTGCCACTGGTTTTGGCTCATCTGTTTAGAGATAATTTTTAATGTTGCATGAAGACTCGTTTGTATTGACCATTCCTTGCTAATCCTGTTGAAAACACCCTCAAAATTTTGTCCAGATTTTACTTTTTGTTATAAAGGAAATGAAAGTCTCATCTTTTTCCACATCCTAATCAAAAGCATATCTTTCAGAGGTGTGCAGGGTCAGTGTCAATTGTTACAACACAGATACAAAGAAGCAGAGGCTAGTTCGGAAAATAGGCCTCAGAGCAATGAAGAAAAGATTTTTTTCTGCTAATTTGTCAATCTCCTTTCTCCTTTCTTGAATGGGACATTGCACCACTTGGATCCTTTATGAGCGGAGTGCAAAATCTCCTCTATCTTCTCCTTTCTGTGGAGGAGAACTGCTGAGACACATCACTGCAAATGGCCCTGCTGGGGAGTAAGCCAGAGGTGGAGCTCTGGGGCAGGGAGCACAGCTGTTGCTTTTCTGTGAAACTGATGACTCTAGATTATCTAGTTACTTCTTGGTCTGTGTAGGTCCCCTTTTTCTATTTTGGAATGTTTTTCTCTCTTACAACTCATCACCCTCACGCTTAAGAAAAGGTGACTTTACCTCTACATGATCAAGTGGGAACAAGCATAAGATCAGGGAAAGCGCTTTAAAAGTAGAAAGAAATCTTATCTTTTGTCCAACCTTTTTTACCATAGTAAAAGGATTTAGACCGGAGGCTTTCCATAGTATTAGAGTCTTCCTTTGTCTGGACAATTTTATGCGATCATCCCCTTTGATGTATGTGATGATTGTAGACAGCTAACCAAGAATTTCTTGTTTTGGAATTCCAGTGAAATGTTTTTGTCCTATAATGCACAGCATTTATTCACTGGGATTGCTGTGAGAGGTAGATGAGCTAACATATAAAAGAGAAGTTTTCAGATTCTCTATGGAAAAATACTAATTATTTACTTTTATTATGATTATTATAACCTAAGTGTCTGGAGAGGGATTGGTTAGGTCTCACCCAGTGGAAGATCGCTGGCTCTCTATAATAAAGAGAGAGAGCAAGCTACCCTTGTAGCATGGGCTTCCAGCCATGAGAAGTCTTAGCTGGGCATCCAACATCTCTCTTGGGTTTTGGGTCACAAATAGAATATGGAAAAATAGAATGGAACCTCCAGGCAGAAGACAGATTGCAGCTGCAGTTCTTTCTGCCCCAAACCATGTTATTTATGATGCTGCACACCTTCCACAATCGGAGCTGGTGTGGCTGCCTGTCATCACCTGATCCTTGCCTGGGCTTCATGACCAACCTGAAATAGGCCCCAGATCGCAGAGTTGAGTTCTCTGACATTTGGCTTTTCATCTCACGGTATGTGAACGTCTCATCTCCTGCCTTATTTTTGGAGACTGAGAAGGATTTATAGGGTTTACATTTGCTAGAGCCTCTGTTTTGTGTCTTAACAGTGTGAATTGTGCACCATAAAGGCAGCCACCAGAGTCTCTGAAGACAACCTTGTATTTACCCGTGTAGAGGAAACTATGTTTAAAGCATTATTCCTTCTTAAGTTCATTCCATAGTCGTAGTCAGTCCATGTGGTGAGGGAATGTAGTGTGGGAATTAGCATCCTGAGCTCAGTAGAAACGTTTGACCCTTCATGAGACAGTCTGCTTTTCTCACATATGGGGGAGACTTAGAGGTCTACATGTTTGCTAAAATTCCTCCTCCCAACTTCCTTTCACACCAGATTGTCTGGTGAGTTTTAAGGACAAAACTTATTTATTCATTTCAAAAACACAAATGAACTCTCTTCCAGGCGTCTCCTTCAGATGTGGTGTTTTTTTTTTTTTTAATATATTTTTATTGCATTTTAGGTTTGGGGGTACATGTGAAGAACATGCAAGATTGTTGCATAGGTACACACATGGCAGTGTGATTTGCTGCCTTCCTCCACATCACCTATATCTGGCATTTCTCCCCATGCTATCCCTCCCCAACTCCCCACCCCCTGCTGTCCCTCCCCTTTTTCCCCCCGACAGACCCCAGTGTGAGATGCTCCCCTCCCTGTGTCCATGTATTTGCATTGTTCAACACAGATGTGGTGTTTTAATATCTAATTCATAGCCAACAACAAAAAATAGTGAAGTAGCATTTACTTGAAAAGCATATTCAAATTTCTTCTTTGAGTGTTGACTAATGTTCCCAGGCCATCTCTGCATGATGAAGGTTGCTTGTCTGTATTCTGTCTATCTCACACCTCCCCAAACACAGAGTAATAAATGGTAGCTGTTATTATAATTCCTTTCAATACTAAGAAAAATATTCACGTTGTTATCTGCATTTAACAAGTATATTAATCAACGTTGGACAACATCCCCATGGTTACAAGATTGCTAAGTGATAGAGATGAAATTCAAAACACACACTCAATTCACTTAACCACTACACACACTACCTACCCAATAAATAACTTGCTAAAGGTTACTCAACTTGTCAGTCATGGAGCCAGGATTCAAAATAAGGTCTGGCTTCAGCCCATTCTTTCCGCTTTGCTGATTGTTTCTCAAGGCCCCGGGAGCAAATACAAGGCAGCTGCCAGCAAGTTAAGAAGCAGGCAGCTATGCTGGAGCTTGATAACTACCTCTCCGGAAGTAGAAGCTAAGGTCGTAACATCAGCTTCCGATTTCTTATGTACAAAACACTTTCAAAGGCTCAATGTTCGCAATATCCACTGAGAAGCATGAATTCTTTTTTCTCCTATGTTTAAAGTGGTTTGTTATTTAACTAAACTTTAGAAAGTCCAAATGGCTGCATGTGGACCACCAAATACTATTGCTCGTAAAAATGATGCTACTTTTAAAATTTTTAAGTAAGTTTTATTGTGTATATTTAAGGTATACAACATGATGCGTATACATATAGATGGTATAAAATATCGCTAGAGTCAGACATTTACATGTTAACAGTTCATATGATTATCCCAGTTCACATATTTATCAACTCATATGGTTATCCCAATTTACATATTTTTCAACTCTTACAGTTACCCCTTTTTTGTTTTTGTGACAAGAGCAGGTAAAATGTATTCATTTAGCATGAACCCCCAGTACAGTACAATTTTGTTAGCTCTAGCCCTCCTGTTGTACGTTACATCTCTGGATTTGCTCATTCTGTGATTCTATTACTGCGTATCCACTGGCCTGCGTCTCCCTTTTCTTCCTACCACTCTGCCCCAGTAACCACTGTTGTGTTCTCTCTCCAGCTCTGTATGTTTGAATTTTTTAAAAAAACATTCCACACATAAGTGAGATTATGCATTTTTTTTGTCTAACTTATTTCACTTAGAATAATGTCAAGTTCATCCGTATTGTGGCAAATGGCAAGATATCATTGACTTTTTAGGGCTGAATAATATTTCACTGTACATATATGCCACAGGTGTTTTTAACCCATTCGTTCATTGACAGACACGTTGGTTGTTTCCATATCTTGGCTATTGTGAATAATGCTACAATGAACATAAGAACGCAGATATCTTTATGAGATGTTGATTTTATTTCCTTTGTGTATATGTCCCAAGGAAAGACTACTGGCTCGTGGTAGTTCTATTTTTAATAATGGCTGTACCAATCTACATTCTACATTGGGAATGTAAATTCAATCTACATTCCCACCAGCGATACACAAGTGTTCCTCTTTCTCCACACCCTTGCCAATATTTATTGTCTTTTGACTTTTTGATAATTGCCATACTGATGGGGACGAGGTGGTATCTCAGTAGTTTTGCTTTGCATTTCCCTGTTAACTGATTATGTACAGGGCCTTTTCATATACCTGTTGACGATTTTCATGTTTTCCTTGAACAAGGGTCTTTTCAGGTCTTTTGCCCATTTTTTAATTAGGTTATTAGCTTTTTTATTATTAGTTATGTCAGCTCTTTACATATTTTGGATATTAACCCTTTATCAGATGTATGGTTTGCATTTTTTTCCAATCTGTATGCTGCCATTTCGTTTTGTTAATTGTTTCTTTGGCTATGCAGAAGCATTTTAGTTTGGCATAGTCCCATTTATTTATTTCTCTTTTAGTGGCTTGAGCTTTTAGTGTGATAGCCAGAAAGTCATTGCCAAGGCCAATGTCCTGGAGCTTTTCCCCTTTGTTCTCTTCTGGGATAGTGTTTGGTCTTGCATTTAGGACTTTTATCCATTTTGAGCTGATTTTTGCACATCATGTAAGGTAAGATTCTAATTACATGTCTTTGCATGTGAAAATCCAGTTTTTCCAGCATCATTTATGGAAAAGACTGTTCTTGCCCCATTGTGTCCTCTTGATGGTGATTTGTCAAAAACTAGTTGACCATGTGTGTTTAGATTTATTATTTTTATTTTTTCCTTCCTTCTGCTAATTTTGGGCTTAATTTGTTCTTTTTCTACAACCTCAAGGCTTGGTGTTAGAATATTTACTTGAGATTTCTTTTCTTTTTTACTGCAGACATTTATTCCTCTTCTTAGAACAGCTAAGCTTTTGTTGCATCCCATACGTCTTGGTATATTGTGTTTTCATTGTCATTTGTCTCAAGATATTTTTAAATTTTTCTTTTGATTTGACCTATTGGCAAATCAAATTTTCCTCTTCTTTGACCTATTGGCCATTCAGGAGCTTGTTGTTTAATTTATACATACTTGTAAATTTTTCAAGATTCTTCTTGCTGTTGATTTCTAGTTTCATTCCATTAAGATCTGAAATGATCCTGGATATTATTTCAATTCCTTAAATTTAGTAAAATTTGTTTTGTGGCCTAACATATGGTCTCTCCTGGAGAACAATCCATATGCCTAGAGAAAAATGTGTATTCTGCTGTTGACAGAAAGTTCCGCTAACGTATGTTGGGTCCATTTAGTCGAAAGTGCAATTCAAGTCCAGTATTTCCACATTAATTTTCTGTCTGATTGGTCTATCAATTTTAAAAGCATAAATTCTTATTTTCATTTCCATTTGAAGAAGCCATGTCTAAGACTCAAGCAATTTGCCCAAAGTTGCAAAATTCAATTCTAATCCACCTCATCTGGCTTCAAACCATTTTGTTTTTCCAGCACACAATTCTACATGAGCATTTTCCCTTTTAGAAAGTTGAGTTCTTTCTTCCTTTGAAATCAATCAGTGTTACTGTACCTGCTGCCAATGTGATATATGCACAGTTATCAATATTTTTCCTTCTTTAGCGCTGTCATTTGGACTTTTCTTGGCAAAGCAGAACTTTGAGCCTTCCATAGGTCACCTAATTGTATCCAATACTGTTTACAAGCGGATATGTAAAGGTGTATACAACACGGTGTCCGAACAATAATGATTTGTTTCCTTCCTTCTGTTATTGGAATTCTCCTTTTGCGAGGACTGCTGTAGCCTCTGTTTCCAACAGGCTTTCACAGAAGACAGGCAAACAAATCCACCTGAGTGTGTCTTTTCCCTATAAGGTTGCACAGTAGTGACACTCGTTCCATTGCACTCCTGCTTTTGCAGGAGTGTAAGAGTGCAGTCCCAGGGGTGGACTTTGACTTTCATGCTTACATGGTGAATGTTTGAGCCATAATTTTCCTGCTTGATACAAAGGCTTCCTATGTCTCCAGCTATCTGTACTGCATATACTTTCCTTCAACTGTTCTAGCTTACTTAAATAATACATTTGATTTGATAATACAAAGGATATAATTTTCCCAGTTCAACAGTCTCCAGTACAAAAAAATATAAGAGCAACAACAAAAATGTCCAGGATCATGATCAAGTCCTTAAAAAGAGAATTGGAAAAACATTATTAACTCAGGAAAAGGAAAAGTGAAATGCATTTTCTAAAAAGAATGAAAGGTAGAGCACCTTTTTACTTTTTTTTTTTTTTGGATGTGGATTCTAATTAGAGAAAAGGTCTTCGTGTCTCAAATATTTCCAAAGATAAAATTTTAAGGTAAAGTAAACTCTCCAACTCAGGGAAATGGCTAGAAATCAGTGTCACCTGATTCTCAATCCACTGCCCTTTGATAAGAAACAGACATACAGGTACTTGTTCTGAATGTAACTCAGAAATTTACTTCTCAATTATAGTATTATCTTTTCACTTAAAGAAACACACTCAAAGAAAGTTGAAACAATTTTCATAAAAATAATATAAGCTCCACATTTTTATTACAATGTTAATAATTATAATATAATAACAATGCCAGTTAAATGTTTTATTTTTAAAATCTATAATATGATTTCATATATACTTACAGAA
Source organism: Alouatta palliata (assembly GCA_004027835.1). NCBI lineage: Eukaryota > Metazoa > Chordata > Mammalia > Primates > Atelidae > Alouatta > Alouatta palliata. The sequence goes on along the minus strand of PVKV010026179.1, from coordinate 9,092 downwards.
TAATATTTACAATATATTAGATTCTAGAATATATAGATAGGTTTTCCTTTTAGTAAAATATATCTTGGTTCTTGAAGCTTTTGAGAAGAAAATATTTAAGAAAAGATACATTCTGAAAAATAAGTTTTGAAGTTTGCAGCAGCTACTCAACAGTCTATAAGCCATGGATATTTTATGTATTAATTCAGTTATTATTTATTGAGCTTAAGCTTTGTACCATTTGCTGTATTTCATGCTAAGAACGCATTTATAATAGGTTGAACCAAAATTGCTGTTTTTGTAAGTTAAACACAGTTAATAGCAATTTAAGCAGCAATTTATCAGGATTTAAATCAAAGTTAAATGTAATGCTTGTCCTTGTGGGCATCAGCCTGATAAGGAAAGCAGACTTACAAATAAATACATGCAAGCACAGGGTGAATAACCAGGGAAGATTTTTAATAGTGGGTTAGGTTTTTTAAAAAGTAGGAGTAGTATGGGTGGTAGTTAACAGATGGACTAAGTTGCAATGGATTAGAACATTTAATAGGAGTGGAAGGAGTGAAGATAGGAAATACAGTATTTCATTTTAAAAAGCTTGATTGTGAAGCCGACATCATCAGTTGGATGTGAGTGTGGTTTAGGGGTGTGTGTGTGTCTGTGTGTGTGTGTGTGTGTGTGTGTGTATGTGTATGGGAGAGGCATTGTGCTGAGGACAAGTGGTCAGGAGAAATGTTATGGGAATGCAGAAGCTGCACGGGAGAGTTTCTGGTACTGAGAGTTTATTTTAATTATGCGATTCTATGTACTACACACGTGACTTAAGTAGGAGGATTCAACAAATGTTCCTCAACTGAAATATAAACAATGCTAGATTTTCTATCTAATTTTTGATGATACCTTGTTCTTCTCTAGAGAACAGAGCTCATCAGAGCCAAGTCTGGGGAAGGTTTTGAAATTTCACTTTTAAATGCTTTAATTAAATAATGTTAAGAGGAAATGAAAAAGAAAAGAAGGGGAAACAGGTATTTAGAAAGACTTTGAAATGAACCCAAACCTTAGTAAAAGAACAATTGGGGTAGAAGCCGACAAGGGAGCTGTCTTGTACGCAGGGAAAATGAGTCATGCATAAGAAGGATTAATGAATGAAGACCTGGATAAGAAAAAGGTATTGTGGATGGGAAAAAAAATCGAACATGCGAAAGGCATTTTGAAGCTCAGAGCAAAGGCAGCAAGAAAACCATTAGTCCCTGATGACAGAAGGAATGTTGTTAGTAATTGCTCACTGGAATATAATGGTTGTCCCTTTGACAGAAAGCTAATCCATGAAATGCAAGAATGGAGAGTTAGCTTGTGGTTACGGTGTGCTGAGCTTTGCTGACAAGGTGAAATCTAGGAGGAGGTCTATAGTCAGGATAGTTTTAGGGTCAAAACACCTTACTTTCTAAATGAACAATGAGAGAGAGTGTGTATGTCTTAGTCTAGTTTGTGTTACTATAAGAGAATACCACAAACTGAATAATGTACAAATTAAATAAATGTATCCCTCACAGTCTGGAGTCTGGGAAGTCCAGTATTAAGGTGCCAGGATCTGGTGAGGGCCTTCATGCTGTCTTCCCATGGAGGAAGGCAGCAGGACAATGTTCACTCAAGATAACATGAGAGCAAGAGGGGGTAGAACTCACTTTTATAACAAGCTCACTCTCGAGACAGCTAACCCACTCCCAGGACAATGACATTGATTCATTCGTAAAGGCAGAGCCCTCAGGACCTTATGATCTCTTATTAGGCCCCATCTGCCAACACTGTTGCATTGGGAATTAAATTTCCAACACAAGAACTTTGAGGGGTATATTCCAACCACATCAGAGAAGAAGAGAGACCTGAACAGTCAAGAAATATAAATTTTTCTTAAATGAATTTCTAGTTATTAAAGTAATTTAATTAAATTAAGTAAGTTAAACATATCGGAAATATTTGTTTCCCAAATATTTCAGGCCAACTCAGCTCCTATTTCAGGGTTTTTCCCCACATAAAATACTCTCTTTAATGGACAAAGCTTATACATTATCGCTAATGTGTAATGAGAGACAACTGCCTCTTTGCTCAAAGACAGTGGGAAGTCACTCCAATTCCCTCTACTCTTCTGTCTGTCTCTTTCTCAAGCCTTCTGTCTTGTGAGACATCTCCATGGATCTCAACTTAAAAACCATTCTGTAATTTACTTAATCTTTTAAAAAATGACACTTTTTTTTTTAACACTTTTCGCTTTACTGTGTATTAAAGTTACCCTCCTAATCCCAATTTTCCCCATTCTCCTCTGTTTAACCTCCCTGGAGGCTTGGGCCAGAGGGTCATTAAGTGTATCCAGAAGACCAGCAGTGTGCATTGGGCTCTGGGTAGTGCCAAGTGTGTGCATGAATCATGGGTGTTTGTTTCCACATCACAGAGAGAAACTACTCTGCGGGACTCATTCCATTCCCAGTGTTCTCCACCTTGTCACCAATGGGAAGAGAACTGGCTTTACCGAAAGCTGGAACTCACTAACTCACTCACTCAGCCACTCATTCCTTATGTGACACCCCAGAGGTCTGATACTAGAAATGATCAAGTAAGTCTGAGTTATTCCTTACACAACGTACCAATATATTTACGAGTATGGACTCGAACTCAGATGGATCTAGGTTCAGATTCTGACAAAGCCATTACCAGCCATGAAAGTTTAGAAGAGTGACTTCGCCTTTCAGAGTCCCGTTTTCACCAAATGTACAAACAAGATAGCAATCCCTATGTGTAGCATTGCTATGTCAGGGATAATATAGGCCAAAATCCTAGCACCTTACCTGGTTCAGGGAAACCACTTAATACATAATTACTGATGTTATTTTTATATAAAAGTATATATTTTCTCAATTTTTCTAGAAAGCTAAAGTTCCCAAAAGATTGTCTCAGCATAATGTCAAGGTCCTGATGAAATGGCCCTGACAGGCAATATATCAGAGTTAGTGCAATGCATATGGTGGAGTTGCCTGCTTAAGAACACCCTGAAGGTGGGTCGATACTCTTAGCACCAGTACTTCCCTGTCATAACATCCCACTTAAATAATCAATAGACAAATAGGAAGACCTTAATGATTTGGCATTTTATTAGCAAATTGCAGTGGCTGCTTACAAGGCGACTTTGAACTGTAGTTGGAAATTTGAAGCAGGTGATTTGGGCCACCCACTGACAGCATGTTGCTTTTGCTTCCTTTGTCAAGCACAGAAAGATAGGAAGCACAAAATCAATTTGGACTGGGGCTGGAGGCTGGAGGGAGCTGGTGGAGAGGTGGGCTGTGTCTCCCCGTCAGGTCTAATCCACATTAAGCAACAAGAAATCACTCTGTACTCAGCCTGGGTCTTGCACTGAGCTACACGTTCAAGCGATTTTGGACACAAAGAAATCCTTCTGTACATGTCGGGTTTCTGGCTGTCTTTTCAGGACCAGCCCTGCCCCACAACCCCTTTTCAAAAATGTCTCTGGGTACAGAGGGCAGTAGAGGAAGCGCGGAACAAGACTGAAACATGGGCACGTTCTGAGTTTTGCAATGAATTAGCTATGTGACCTTTATGATATACCCTGTTCCTCCATCTATGGAAGTACTGAAGAAGGAAGGCTTTCACAATCAAATTCCAACCAAGGAAAGGGGTTGTGGAAAAATAGTGGAAGTAACCCAGAGATGCTGGCATGAGCTGTGGCCCATGGGAAACCCTATGCTCAATCTAAAGACATTCAAATTTCATTAAAAAAAGAAGTCAAATTCCAGGAAATACTGTATCTATTGGCTGCCAATTGTAGACCTGTGGACCAGATGGTGGGTAAGGCCTTTTCCAGTTTTATGACCTGTGCCATCCTGGCACCAGAAAATAGCACTGAATGATGCTGACAGATGTGAAAGCAGAGCAACTTGCATAGTCATAATTAGCTGTGCATTATTAGAAAAGCTTTAAGTGCTGGTGGCTGGCAAGATGGCTGAATAGGCACAGCTCTGGTCTGCAGCTCCCAGTGAGATCAATGCAGAGGGTGAGTGATTTCTGCATTTCCAACTGAGGTACCCAGCTCATCTCATTGGAACTGGTTAGAAAGTGGGTGCAGCCCACAGAGGGCAAGCCAAAACAGGATAAGACACTGCCTCACCTGGAAAGTGCAAGGGGTTGGGGAACTCCCTCCCATAGCCAATGGAAACCCTGAGAAACTGTGCTGTAAGGAATGGTGCATTCCGGCCCTATGCTTTTCCCATAGTATTCACAACCTGCAGACAAGGAGATTCCTTTGGGCACCTACACCACAAGGGCTCTGGGTTTCAAGCACAGAACTGGGTGGCTGTTTGGCCAGACACTGAGTTAGCTGCAGAAGTTTTTTTCATACCCCAGTGGCACCTGGAACGCCAGCGAGACAGAACCATTCACTCACCTGGAAAGAGGGCTGATGCCAGGGAGCCAAGTGGTCTAGCTCAGTGGGCCCCACCCCCATGGAGCCCAGCAAGCTATGATTCACTGGTTTGAAATTCTTGCTGTCAGCACAGCAGTCTTAAGTTGACTTGGGACACTGGACCTTGGTGGGGGAAAGGATGCCCACCATTACTAAGCCTTGAGTAGGTGTTTTTCCCGTCATAGTGTAAACAAAGCCTTGGAAATTTCCAACTGGGTGGTGCCCACCACAACACAGCAAAGCTAGACTGCAGTGATCTCCAGATTCCTCCTCTCTGGTCAGGGCATCTCTGAAACAAAGGCAGCAGCTCCAGGCAGGGGCTTATAGATCAAACTTCCATGTCCCTGGGACAGAGCACCTGGGGGAAGGGGTGGCTGTGAGCATAGCTTCGGTAGATTTAAACATTCCTGCCTGCTGGCTCTGCAGAGAGCAGTGGATCTCCCAGTGCAGTACTTGAACTCTGCAAAGGGACAGACTGCCTCCTCAAGTGGGTCCCTAACCCCCCCATGCCTTCTGACTCAAAATAAAGAGATGGAGGAGTATTTACCAAGTAAATGGAAATTTAAAAAAAAAAAAAGTAGAGGTTGCAATTCGAGACTTGATAAAACAGACTTTAAACTAACAAAGATCAAAAGAGACAAAGAAGGGCATTACATAATGGTAAAGGGATCAATGCAACAAAAGAACTAACTATTCTAAATATATATGCACCCAGTAGAGGAGCACTCAGATTCATAAAGCAAGTTCTTAGAGACCTACAAAGAGACTTAGACTCCCACACAATAATAGTAGGAGACTTTAACACCCCAGTGTCAATATTAGACAGATCAACGAGACAGAAAATTAACAAGGATGTTCAGGACTTGAACTCAGTTCTGGACTAAGCAGACCTAACACATCTACAGAATTCTCCACCCCAAATCAACAGAATATACATTCTTCTCAGCACCACAATGCACTTACTCTAAAACTGACCACATAATTGGAATTACTCAGCAAATGCAAAAGAAAAAAAATTATAACAAAGATTCTCTCAGAGCACAGTGCAATCAAATTAGAACTCAGGATTAAAAAACTCTCTCCAAACTGCAGAACTGCATGAAAACTGAACAACCTGCTCCTGAATGACTACAGGGTAAATAACAAAATTAAGGCAGAAATAAATAAGTTACTTGAAAGCAATGAGAACAAAGACACAATATACCAGAAATTCTGGGACACAGATAAAGCAGTGTTTAGAGGGAAATTTATAGCACTAAACGTCTATAAATTTATAAATTTATAGCACGAAACAATCTAAAATCAACCCTAACATTACATTTGAAAGAACTAGAGAATCAAGAGAAACAAATTCAAAAGCTAGCAGAAGACAAGAAATAACTAAGATCAGAGCAGAACTGAAGGAGATAGAGATACAAAAACCCCTTCAAAAATCAATGTATCCAGGAGCTGATTTTTTGAAAAAATCGACAAAATAGATAGACCTCTACCCAGACTAATAAAGAAGAAAAGAGAGGAGAATAAAATAGATGCAATAAAAAATGATAAAGTGGATATTACCACTGATCCCATGAAATACAAACTACCATCAAAGAATACTATAAACCTCCCTATGCAAATAAACTAGAAAATATAGAAGAAATGGATAAATTCCTGGACACATACACCCTGCCAAGACTAAACCAGGATGAAGTCAAATCCCTGAATAGATCATTAACAGGTTCTGAAATTGAGGCAGTGTTTAATAGTCTACCAGCCAAAAAATGCCCAGGACCAGACAGATTCACAGCCAAATTCTACCAAAGGTACAAAGAGGAGCTGCTATCATTCCTTCTGAAATTATTCCAGACAATACAAAAAGAGGGAATCCTCCCTAACTCATTTGATGAGATCAGCATCATCCTGATACCAAAACCTGGCAGAGAGACAACAAAAAAAGAAAATTTCAGGCCAATATCCCTGATGAACATTTATGTGAAAATCTTCACTAAAATACTGGCAAACCGAATCCAGTAGCACATCAAAAAGTATATCCATCATGATCAAATAGGCTTCATCCCGGGGATGCAAGGCTGGTTCAACATACACAAATCAATAAACGTAATCCATCACATAAACAGAACAATGACAAAAAACACGATTATCTCAATAGATGCAGAAAAGGCCTTGGATAAAATTCAACATCATTTTATATTAAAAACTCTCAATAAACTATGTATTGATGGAACGTATCTCAAAAAGAGCTATTTATGACAAACCCACAGCCAATATCATACTGAATGGGCAAAAGCTGGAAGCATTCCCTCTGAAAACCAGCACAAGACAAGGATGCCCTCTCTCACCACTCCTATTCAACATAGTACTGGAAGTTCTGCCCAGGGCAATCAGACAAGAGAAAGAAAGAAAGTGTACTCAAATAGGACGAGAGGAAGTCAAATTGTCTGTGTTTGCAGATGACATGATTGTAAATTTAGAAAACCCTGTTATCTCAGCCCAAAATCTCCTTAAGCTGATAAGCAACTTCAGCAAAGTTTCAGGATCAATGTGCAAAAATCACAAGCATTCCTATACACCAATAATAGACAAACAGAGAGCCAAATCATGAGTGAACTCCCATTCACAATTGCTACAAAGAGAATAAAATACCTAGGAATACGGCATACAGGATGGGTAGAACCTCTTCAACGGGAGCTACAAACCACTGCTCAAGGAAATAAGAGAGGACACAAACAAATGGAAAAACATTCCGTGTTCATGGATAGGAAGAATCAATATTGTAATAACGGCCATATTGCCCAAAGTAATTTATAGATTCAATGCAATTTCCATCAAGCTGCCATTGACTTTCTTCATAGAATTAAAAAAAAAAAACACCTTAAACTTCAGATGGAACCAAAAAAGAGCCCGTATAGCCAAGACAATCCTAAGTAAAAAGAACAAAGCTGGAGGCACCATGGTAACTGACTTTAAACTCTACCATAGGTTTACAGTAGCCAAAACAACATGGTACTCACACAAAAACAGATATGTAGACCAATGGAACAGAACAGAGCCCTCAGAAATAATGCCACACATCTACAACCATCTGATTTTTGACAAATCTGACAAAAATGATTAATAGAGAAAAAATTCCCTATTTAATAAATGGTGTTGGGAAAACTGGCTAGCCATATGCAGAAAACTGAACGTGGATCCCTTTCTTACACCTTACACAAAAATTAACTCAAGATGGATTAAAGACTTAACATAAGTCCTAAAACCATAAAAACTCTAGGAGAAAGTCTAGGCAATACTATTCAGGACATGGGCATGGGCAAAGACTTCATGACTAAAACACCAAAAGCAATGGCAACAAAAGCCCAAACTGACAAATGGGATCTAATTAAACTAAAGAGCTTCTGCACAGCAAAAGAAACTATCATCAGAGTAAACAGCCTACAGAATGGGAGAAAAGTTTTACAATCTATCCATCTGACAAAGGGCTAATATCTAGAATCTACAAAAAAACTTAAATTTACAAGAAAAAAACAACCCCATCAAAAAGTGGGTGAAGGACATGAACAGGCACTTCTCAAAAGAAGACATTTATGTGGCCAACAAACATATGAAAAACAGCTCATCATCACTAGTCATTAGAGAAATGCAAATCAAAACCACAATGAGATACCATCTCAAGCCAGTTAGAATGGTAATTATTAAAAGTCAGGAAACAGCAGATGCTGGAGAGGATGCGGAGAAATAGGAACACTTTTACACTGTTGGTGGGAGTGTAAATTAGTTCAAGCATGTGGAAGACAGTGTGGCGATTCCTTAAGGATCTAGAATGTGAAATACCATTTGACCCAGCAATCCCATTACTGGGTATATACCCAAAGGTTTATAAATCATTCTACTATAAAGACACATGCACATGTGTGTTTACTTCAGCACTTTTCACAATAGCAAAGACTTGGAAGCAACCCAAATGCCCATCAGTGTTGGACTGGATAAAGAAAACGTGGCACATATACATTATGGAATAGTGTGCAGCTGTAAAAAGGATGAGTTCGTGTCCTTTGCAGGAACATGGATGAAGATGGAAACTGTCATTCTCAGCAAACTAATACAAGAACAGAAAACAAACACCATGTTCTCACTGATAGGTGGGTGTTGAACAATGAGAACGCATGGACACAGGGAGGGGAACATCACACACCAGGGCCTGCCAGTGGGTGGGGGCCTAGGGGAGGGAGAGCATTAGGAGAAATATCTAATGTAGATGATGGGTTGATGGGTACAGAAAACCACCATGGCATGTGTATACCTATGTAACAAACCTGCACAGTCTGCACATGTATCTCAGAACTTAAAGCATAATAAAAAAATTTAAAAAGAAGAAAAGCTTTAGGTGTAGAAAAAACTAACTTGCTTTAAGTCATGCTACTTCTAAAAACCAAATAAGAGACGATCCAAGATGGCCGATTAGGAGCAGCTGAGGATTGCAGCTCCCAGTGAAAGCGTGGAGGGTGAGTGGACGCCACATTCCCAGACGGATTTTTATTGCCCACCGACCAGGAGATTCCCAGGGGGAGGAGCCCCACGGGTCGCCAGTGCACCTGGTTTGGCCGGCGCGGCTGTTTTCGCCGGCTCGGCTGTTTTCGCC
>PVKV010026178.1:0-28443 GCA_004027835.1 Alouatta palliata | reverse complement strand
CTCACACTGGGGTCTGTTGGGGGGAAAAAGGGGAGGGACAGCAGGGGGTGGGGAGTTGGGGAGGGATAGCATGGGGAGAAATGCCAGATATAGGTGATGGGGAGGAAGGCAGCAAATCACACTGCCATGTGTGTACCTATGCAACAATCTTGCATGTTCTTCACATGTACCCCCAAACCTAAAATGCAATAAAAAGTATATATGATAAAAAAAAAAGAAAGAAAGAGTTCAAACTTACGGCCTCACTTAACTAGAAATGTGATAAATATATGGACAAATGTATTATGAATACTATGAGAGGGCTGTAGCTTAACATTTTTATCCAAATATGTTTAAAAACATCATGCATTTGTTACAGTTCATGTTTTCTGTGTGAACTTAGTAGCTAACGTTCTTTATGAAGAGTGACATAAGAGAAAAATAAGGATCCTATGGCCAGTAAGAAATTTAGAAAATGAAATTTTTAGTACTTCTTCTCCCATATACAATCTTCCTTCTGTGGGTTATTTGGAGCAAAACTATGACCCATTTAATTCCTATTGTGTTTCACACAATTAAGAGTTGTTCATTACACCCTCTGAAATACACGTTTTATTTCAAACAGCATATGGACTGATTAATGAGAAAATGGCTTTAATCAAATCTAGCATTTCATGATTGTGATACCTGACAGAATGATTTTGTCTTAGATTAATAAGTTATTACTTACAGGTGACAACTTGCTTACATACTATTAGAAGATAAACTTGTCAAACTTGTCAAGAATGAGAAAAGTCAAATTAGAAAGTCCTATGTCCTAGTTTCCTTACAAAAGATAATTAAATATATTACTAAGAGCTTTATATATTTTTTATATATTATATACTGACGACTGCTGGTTTAAGCATCACAACCTATGATGATAAACACTGCCTACAAATATAGAGAAATTTCATCAATTCTTAAGTTTCTTAAAAAAGCGTTCAGGGAACTTATAAAACTGAAATTATATGGAATATTTTCTGTGTGTACTTCTACATGCATTTTTCTAGGGATAGAGTCCATGGTTTTCTTCAGAATATCAAAGAAACCTGTGACCTAAAGAAGTTTAAGTACCATATGCACTACCGCTGAAATTTTGTGCTTGGAAAGTAAGTGACGATAGAAGGAATAATTTTTCTTACATATTTTAAATTGTTTTCTCTTTCTTGTAATTGAAGATGAAAGGAGTAATAAATTAAGGGGTTTCTTTAATTTATACTGGTAATTTATTTAGGGGGAGGGGACATGAAAATAGCTAATAGGTAGGCCTCTAATTGAATCACTTCAGTAAGTTATGTACATATGTATAAGATGAAATTGCTCATTCCGAAGGTTTCCTTTGAAGGCTGGTCAAATGCTGCTTAGTAAACTTTAAGAGACTGTTAATTCCTTAGTTATACCAGATTTTATAAAATAATATTTTAAATAGATGGCTAACTAGAGGTTAGAAATACTTTAACTTTAATCCACATTATCTTTCATGCATTCCACAACCACATTTTGGTACTATTTAAGGTGTGCAATTTTCCATAGGTGACTTTTGTAATTCAGGTAAGATCTGGGCATTTTAAATGAAAGAATATCTAATTGGGAAAAATGTTAAGGAAAGAAATCCCTTTCAAAAGCTGACCATAAAGAATACTTAAAAGTTTCTGTCACTATCTTCACAAATGTGTAAAGCACAGATATTAACAGAGTGCTTGGCATATTGTAGGTTGCTCAATGGTAGTTTTTATTATTATACCCAGATTCAGCAATGGTAAGAAACACCGTTCTACATAATGGAAAACATTTCCATCAAATCCCACTTACTTTAATGCAAACTTGGAGGCAATTTATGATATTGTATTGTAAACCATTAATGACAACTGTTTTTCACAGTTGAGTGAAGGTAAAATCACTATATCTCAACTAGAGTCTGTTTACTGTAGCTTATTTATTGTTAAGAAACTTTTGAACTGTTTTTGTTTCTCTATTGTGCTTTCATTCCTTCCCCAGCAAATATATTTTAGCCATATGTAATCAATTACTTAAAGTATAAGTAAGAAACTTAGTAAGTATCTGGATTTTTTGTATCTGACATGGTATCCCCTCTCTCTTAAAAAATAAGTCATTTAGTAACAAGACACAATCAAATGAGTCTACTCAGTGTCTTTAATGATTTCCACCATATGGATTACATCCTGTATGCTTTTAGGTAGATTTCCGGTGAGCTGATGCACGTCTTACACCCTTGGAAACTAGGATATGTTCCAGTTCAGCCAGTTTGTATTCTACCATACTGAGGTTTACCAATATTCGTTTCTGCATGGCTATGGAGTGTGGGAAAGTATTTAAAATATCCCGAGAGAGATTGTTGACTGAAAGATGGTTGTCTGTGTTGCTGTTAATCAACCTAGTAAAGAGGGTCTTACTAGTACAAGAGTAGTTGAATTTGATGACATTTCGCCAGTTGACATTTCACCAGTTGATATTTTGTCAGTGTTTCTCTGTCAAGGAAGGGAATTATACATATGTAGTTTATCGAATTAAGCAATTTCCAAACTATCGAACAACTTGGCTAATTTTGGTTACCAAAATAAACTGATTTCCCCCAAGAGGTAGAAATTTAAAATGTATTGAATTACTACATTAATTCAAAAATATATTCTTCCAAAACCAGACTGAGAAAAAATATATATGAAAGTAGCCTTTAGTGTTAACGTTCTATCTTTCCTTACATTTCCTGAGCAGTCAGCTAGGTAAATACATAAATCCTGTCTTTGACTCTTATCTAAAAGCACTTCCCTTATGAGTTTAACATCAAGAAATCCACATTCACACTTGAATTATTTGTGAATGTCCAGAAAGTGCGCATAAAATAAAGATGGTGAGATTAGCAAACAGACACATGGGGGAGGAGAAGCAAGAGAAGAAAGAAGGCACAGATTCTTAAAGTGGGAGATGGTGGTTGGGAATGGGCACTTACAGCTGCACATTACTTTCCAATGAGTGAAAAGCTGACCATGTAACTTAGGGACTTGGGGATTTTTCAAAGAGACCACAATTGTCAAATTACTGGTCAGAATACAGGAATTGTGGGATTAAGGGGTAAAAATCTGCGGCTCCTTCCAGCGGAATCGAGGAAAGAGGTACTCTCCCTTTACCTCTCATTTTACTATATTTTACTCTCTTACATACACACTCCCCAGTCCATATATTAATCTACTTTCATCTAATTCAAATCTCTCTTACATTCACCATTACCTGAAAGCGATTTTTCCAGAAGACGAACATCAAGGCACACAGAATGCCGCTCACTACAAGTAAAAAGATGTACATGGCTCCTCTTTCGCCTCTTCTCTGTTCTCCTCAGCTGGTAGTTGGGAAGCAGTGGGCCGCTAGCCGCCCGAATTTCGGAAACTTCGGGCCAGGATGCTAGGTGTGGTAGACTGCCCGGTGCAACTGGGATGTATTGTCCTGCTTCATATACTGAAGAGGGTGCGAGACGTCACAGTTGGGCACACACGTGGCGGTGCTGCATCACAGTAAGATGACGTAACAACTGCCCCTGCAGGAAACCAGGCCGCACTTAGTAACTGCCCACCTGGTTAGTGTCAAGTCCTTACAGAGGGGAGTGAAAGCCAGTGAGGAAGTTTGGGATTTCTGGGAAGCTGAAACGTGGTAGAAGTACAGGCTCCATATATATTGGTTAAACAGAGTATTTAAAAAACTGACCAGGCGCGGTGGCTCACGCCTGTAATCCAAGCATATTGTGAGGCCGAGGCGGGTGGATCACGAGGTCAGGAGTTCGAGATCAGCCTGGCCAATATGGGGAAACCCTGTCTCTACTAAAAAAAATACAAAAAATTAGCCGGGCGTGGTGGCGCACACTAGTCCCAGCTACTCGGGAGGCTAAGGCAGGAAAATCGCTTGAACCCAGGAGGCAGAGGTTGCAGTAAGTCGAGATTGCGGCACTGCACTCCAGCTTGGCAACAGAGCGAGACTCCTTCTAAAAAAAAAAAAAAAACCAAAAAAATCCCTAACGCAGCTCCTAAAAATATGTCTTTGCTGCAACCACTCCTTTATTCACTTAAAAAACAAGACAGAAATGCACTGTAAAAAGTAGTTACCCACAAATTATCTTTGCCAGAAACTACTTACTCCACACTCACATTGCTATTTTAGAATTTACTCCAACCCTAGTCACATTGGCATTATTATGTACGTTTGTGTCATTTTACAGTTTAAGAAATAATTTTGGAGACATTTTCATGCATAAGCCTCACAACAAATTTGTATTAAAGATATTATTTTTTTTAATTTCACATTTCTACCATGACTTTTTTTTTTTTTTAATCAACTTTCATTTTAACTTCTGGGATATACGTGCAGGATGTACAGGTTTGTTACACAGGTAATCATGTGCCATGCTGGTTTCCTGCACAGATCAACCCATCACCCAGGTATTAACCCCAGCACCCATTAGCTGCTCTTCCTGATGCTCTCCCCCCTCACCCATTCCTGCCCGCCCCTCACAGGTCACTGTGTGTTTTGTTACCCACTACCATGTGTCCATGTGTTCTCATCGTTCAGCTCACACTTATAAGTGAGAACATGTGATGTCTGGTTTTCCAGAGCCAAGGTATTTTTACTATCGTGTCTATTTTTGCAAATGTGGAAACAGATCCAGGCATTAAACTCATTTAAAATTATTAGCAAAGCAGGACTTGAATTTGTGGAGGTTGGGCCCTGAGATAAACTCCACCATGCCCATCCTTATCCATATGATCTTCACCTCCACTCTGATTTGTGAGCATCAGGTATTTAATATTCTCCAGTGAAGGAATTGAATAGTATAGTTGGATTTGTATTAATGGGAGGTAGCACGTATAGGAATCATTGCACTAGACAAGTTAGAAATGTTGAAGAAATTTAGTTAAATGTAGACTATAGATACAGGAAGCGGGCAGAGAAATGCTGGAAAGGGAAGGGTGTGGTCCCTCGCTAGGGCTCCACCCCCTCAGGGCTGTGCCCATGGATGTAGGTTCTCACAGGCATTTCTGTTTTCTTGTCAAATGGTTCATTTCCCAAGACAACCCTGGCCTTCCATGTCCCCATGCCGTGCCTATATAAAAACCTGGAGACCCTTGCAGGCACAGACACAAGTGGCTGTATGTCCAGAGGAACACACCAGCAGAACCCACAAGACACTGGATGTTGAGAGGATGTTGATGGGTGTGAGTATACTGATAGGCACTGATAGGAAAACTGGCAGACCATTGACTGGTGGAACAATGCAGAATTTGTTCGGGGTGTTTGGAGGGGAGCCCAGATGCTGAGTGGCCCAACTTTAGGGGAAAACCACCTTTCCACTCCATCTCCCTTTGGCTCCCCTACCTGCTGAGAACTACTTCCACTCAATAAAACCTTTCGCTCATTCTCCAAGCCCATGTGTGATCCAGTTTTTCTGGTGCACAAAGGCAGGAACTCTGGATACAGGAAATTCTCTGTCCTTGCAATAAGGCAGAGCATCTAACTGAGCTGTTTAACTCAAGCCACCTATAGATACCAAAACTAAAAGAACATATGGTAACACGTGCTCTCTGGGGCCTCAGGAGCTGTAAACATTCACCCCTAGATGCTGCCATGAGGTTGAGCCTCCCAACTTGACCATCTGCTTGCTCTGCCTAGGGATTTTGTGCAACAAGGCACTGGAGGAGTGAGCCACACCCCTATCACGCACACCCTGTGAGGGGGACAAGGGAACTTTTCTCCATTCACTATGACACTGACCTAAGACCCAGAACTTAAAAACAATAGCCACTGTAATCTCAAGGTGATCATCCAACCGCAACCTGGTAACTCTGCTAGATAAACAACCCTCATCTTCATATATACGGGAAGGGGAGTAATTATATTTTTATTTTTCTTATATTACACCATTTCCTAGTTATGACTACAAAGCTTAACATTTTATTGATTCAAATAATATTTATTAAACACATGCTAGACACTGTTGTATTTTAAGGATTTGATTATGAGCAAAAATAAAGTCTTTCTCCACCAGGAATGTGCATGCTAGTGTAAGAGAAAGATATTAATTCAAATACAGAAATGCATGTGAAAGTGCTGAGATAAATAATACCAGGGAGTACGTAGTGGCGTGGGAGCTCATAATAGGATATGGGATCTAAAGGGGAGTGAAGTACCTGGCTTTATGGCTTACTCAATGGGATGGATAGAAAATGACCAAGTATGGAATTGCTGATCATTAATTTAGTCTTGGACGCATCAAGTTTGAGGTGACTTTGAGACAGGAAATAAATGGAGATAAGTGAAGACATAAATTTGTGAGTCATCTGCATATAAATGATAATTGAAACTCTAGATATAAAATAAATTTCTTCATGTCAGTGTACGGAGTACAAATGAAGAGAAGTTTGAATAGAGCTTTGAAAGATGTTAATATTTAATGGCTGGGCAATGATACTTCTATTAGTTTGTGAATTTTCTAATATCTAAATTTCCTGTTTCATTGAATAAAAGTCAGTGAAGCCCATTAACCTTATCTCTAACAATAGGATTTTGAATTTTGATCCTACTGGTATTTAAGTGAAAACTTCAGAGATATTGGAAGATATTCTTATCAAACACATTAGAGTACTGTTGCTAATCATTGATTTTTTAATTTTGTTTTCAATTGTAATACATATATAACATAGAATTTAACATTTTAATCAATTTTAAGTGTACAGCTTTGTGACAATAGGTACAGTCACATGGTTGTACAACCAACACAACGATCCATTGCCAGAGCTTTTTCATCTTCTCAAACTGAAACTCTATGTTTATGAAACATTGACTTCCCATTTTCCTCTTTCCCTAGTTCTTAACAACCACCATTCTATTTTCTGTCTCTATTAATTTGACTACATTAGATACCTCATACAAGTGGAATTATGCAATATTTGTCCTGTTCTGAATGGCTTGTTTCAATAAGCATAATATACTCAAGGTTCATCCATGTTGTAGCATGTGTCAGAATTTTCTTTCTTTTATGAAGGGAGGCCTGCATAACATTCCACTGTATGTGTATACCATGTTTGGCTCAGCCATTCTTTTGTTGATAAACTCTTGTGTTGTTTTCATGTTTCAGTATTATAATTAATGCTGCTTTGAACATGAATGTACAAATATACCTTCAAGACCCTGCTTTTTATTTATTTGGGTATATACCCAGATGTGAAATTGCTGGATAATACAGTAATTCTATTTTTAATTTTTTCAGGAACTTCATAGTGTTTTCCACAGCAGGTACACCATTTTATATTTTCACTAACAGTGCACAAGATTTCTCATATCTCCATATCCGCCTCAACACATGTTATTTTCTTTTTTCTTTCTTTTGGGTATATAGTAGACATCCTAATGGTTATTAAGGGCTTTCATTGTGACTTTGATTTACATTTATGATTAGTGATGTTGAGTGTCTTATCATGTGCTTATATCTTTGGAGAAACCTCTACTCAAGTTGTTTGCCCGGTTTTTAATTTGTTTGTTTTCTGTTGTTGAGTTGTAGATGTTCTTTATATATTCTGGATACCAATCTCTTATTAGATATACGACTTGGAAATATTTTCTTTGTTCCTGTGTGTTGCTTTTTCACTCTTTTAATGGTGTTCCTTAATGCACAAAAGTTTTTAATTTAAATGAAGTCGACTATGCCTATTTTTTTCTTTGTTACCTGTAATTTTGTTGTCATATCTGGGAAATCACTGCCAAATCTAACATGAAGGTTTTCTCAAATGTTTTCTCGAAGAGTATTATAGCCTCACCCCTTAAGTTTTCTTTTTTGATCCCTTTTGAGTTAATTTTTGTATATAGTGTAAAGGGTCCAACTTTATTAACATGTGTAGATCCAGTTTTCCCAGCACCATTTATGGAAAAGACTAATTATTCCTCATTGAATAGTCTGGGCACCCTTGTTAAAAATTAATTGACCATATATTCAGGGGTTTGTTTCTGTGCTCTCTGTTCTGTTCAGTTACCTCATGTGTGTCTTTATGTCAGTAGCAAATTGTTTTGACTACCATAGCTTTGTGGTAAGTTTTGAAATTAACAAATGTGAGTTCTCTAACTTTATTCTTACTTCTCAAAATAGTTTTGGCTATTTGATGTCTCTTGTGTTTCCAAATAAATTTTAGGATGGATTTTGATATTTCTGCAAAAAACATATTGGTATGTTTCCATAGGGTTCGCATTGACTCTGTAGATCCCTTTAGGTAACATTGACATTTTGAGATTATTAAGTATTTCACTCCAATATTATAGCCTATATTTTTATTTATTTGTATCTTCACTAAATTATTTCAGCAGCATTTTGTCATTTTTAGTGTAGAAATATTTTGCCTCCTTCGTTAAGTGAATTTCTGTGTTTTATTCTTTTTTGAGACTGTAGAAAATGGACCTGTTTTCTGATTTTTTTTTCAGATTTTATTGTTAGTGGACAGAAATGTAAGTGAGTTTTGAGTGTTTGGATTTTCCATTCTACAACTTTGCTAAATCTTTTTATTAGTTCTAATTGCGAGTGTGTGTGTGTGTGTGTGTGTGTGTGTGCGCGCAATGTTTTGGGCTTACTAAATATAAGACTATGTTATTTGCAAACAAAGATAATTTTACTTCTTCCTTTTCTATTTGGAGACCTTTTGTTTTTTCTTTTTTAGTTGTTCTGGCTAGGACTTTTAGTATCATGTTTGGTAGAAGTGGCAAAAGAGGGCATCCTTGCCCTGTTCCATGACTTAAAAGAAAAGCTATCAGCCTTTTACCATTGAGGAATTTCAATTTCTAGTTTTTTGAGTGTTTTCATCTTGAACGCTGTTGAATTTTGTCAAACGCTTTTGAGCATCAATTGAGATAATCATGTGCTTATTTCCTTTTTACTCTATTAATGTGATGTATTATGCTGATTGATTTTTTATACATTGTATTATCCTTGCTTTCCAGGAATAAATCCTACTTGGTCAGGATGTATAATTCAGTCTACATGTATCTTTATATGTAAAGTGTGCTTCCTGTAGGCAACAGATAATTGGTTCCTGTTTTGCCATCCATTCAGCCACTCTGTGTCTTTTGATTGGAGTGTTTAATCCATTTACATTCAATGATATTATTAAGTAAGAACTTACTCTTCTCTTTTTACTATTTGTTTTCTGAATGTTTTATGGTCTTCTCTTCCTTTTTTCCTTATTTCTTGTCTTGATTTTAGTGAATATAATTTTCTCTAGTGGCATACTTTAAGTTTTTAATTTCTTTCTTTCTAATTTTTTGTGTATCCCTTGTATTTTTTGAAGTAATCATGATTCTTGCACATACTATCTTATAATCCATTGTGTTAAACTGTTAACAACACTGATTGCATAAACAAAATCATAAAATAAAAAATAATAAATTTTTACATTTTAACTTTGTACCCCCACTTTTTAACATTTTGTTGTTAATCCTTATGTCGTAATTTACTGTGTATGTTTTGAAAAGTTGTAGTTATTGATTTTGATTGTTTTATTGTAGTCTTTCTACTTAAGAGTAGTTTACACACCACCATTATAGTGTTATACTATTCTGTTTTTCTGTGTGCTTACTATTACTAGTAATTTTTGTACCTTCAGATGATTTTTTCTGCCTCATTACCATCAGTTTCTTTCAAATTGAATAACTCACTTTAGTATTTCTTGTAGAACAGGTCTGCTCTTGATGAAATCCTTTAGTTTTTCTCTTCCTGGGAAAGTCTTTGTTTGTATTTAATGCTTGAAGGATATTTCTGCTGGCTACAGTATTCTCGGGTAAAAGTGTTATGCCCTTTTTTTTTTTTTTTTTTCCTTCAGCACTTTAATTATATCATGCCTCTTTTGCCTGACCTGTAAGGTCTCTACTGAAAAGACTTCTTTCAGACATATTGGGGCTGCATTGTAAGTTGTTTGTTTCCTTTTACTTGCTGCTTCTAGGATCCTTTCTTTATCCTTGACCTTTGGAAGTTTGGATATTCAATGCCTTAAGATATTTTTCCTTTAATTAAATCTGCTTGGTGTTCTATAACCTTGTGGTATATTAATATTGATATCATTCTGTAGATTTGCAGTTTTCTGTGTTTTTATCTTCTTGAATAAACTCTCTATCCCTATCACTTTCTCCACCTCTTCTTTAAGGCCAGTAACTCTTAGCTTTGCTCTTTTGAGGCTATTTTCTAGATCCTGTAGGCATGCTTCATATTTGTTTTTTGTTTTCTCTTCTGACCATGTATTTTCAAATAGCCTGTCTTCAAGCCTACTCTTTCTTTTGCTTCAAAATTTCCGCTGTTAAAAGATTCTGATTCATTCTTCCATATGTCAATCGGCTCATTCATCTCCAAATTCTGCATGATTCTTTTCAATAGTTTCAATCCCTTTGCTATATTTATCTTACAGAATTCTAAACTCCTTCTCTGTGTTATCGTGAATTTCTTTGAGTTTTCTCAAAACAGCTATTTTGGGTTCTTTGTCTACAAGGTCATATATCTCCTTTTTTTTTTTTTTTTTTTTTTTTTTTTTTTTTTTTTTTTTTTTTTTTTTTTTTTTTTTTTTTTTAGAATTTGTTTCTGGGGCCTTATTTAGTTCATTTGGTGAGGTCATGTTTTCCTGTACTGTGTTGATGCTTGTAGATGTTCATCAGTGTCTGGGCATTGAAAATTTAGACATTTATTATAATATTCACTCAGAACTAATTTATGCCTGTCCTTCTCAGGAAGGCTTTCCAAGTATTTAAAGGCACTTTGTCCCCAACCCAATAACACTGTGGTTTCTTTACAGTCATAGAGGTACCACTTTGATGGTCTTGGATAAGATTCAGAATTCTCTGGATTACCAGGAAAAAACTCTTTCTTTTTAAAATTTTTTCCAAACAAATAAAATCTCTTTTTCTGTGCTAAGACACCTGGAAGTGGACTTCTGACTTATAATTCTAGATTGAAAATGATTAAGGTGAAAATTCAGCTACCCATTCAACCATATTTGACATTTCCCTAGCAAAGTGAAACATCAACTTGTGCAGTCTTACTGCCTTAGAGTATGAGTGTAATCTTAGCTCCCCAGTGGGCTCTGGTGAAATCAGAGGTGGTATAGGGTGGGGTTTCAACTGACCTACCTGACATCATTTCATTCTGCCCGGTTGATGCCTGGTGGATATAGAGGTGCAGACTTCCATTGGGCCTATCTGACATGGAAAAAAGGGTTAAGATAAATTGGAATCCCTTGTAGCCCCTGCTCAAACAGTTTTGTTCACTCTTATTGATTCCATGTGTAGGTGGAGACTCAGATTACCTCTGGGCTCTCCTGATGTGAAAGAGAAGAGAAAGTGGAGCATAATGGTAACTGCCCCACTTCACATCCCCTTATTGAGTTTCTTTGTTGCCTAGTGAGAGTAAAAGTTTTGTTTGCTTCTGAATCCCATTTACATTACTCTGGTCTGGGAATTAGAGAACTGCTGTTTTCTGCCAGGTGGGAGTTGTAAGGTTACCTCCCTACTTGGTCCTGCAGACACCACTGGTTTAAAGTTAGAAAGTTGCTATCTACTTATGTTGGAGTCAGGGATAGAATGGAAAATCAACTACTACCCATTCAGCACTGCAGAAATCACAGGAAAGTAGCATGTGGTATTTTTGTTGGTGTTTGACTGGAGTAGTGTGAGAATTCCCAGAAATTTTCTGTTATTTGGTTATGTTTTCTTCCTGTTTCTTTTGTAGAAGAAATAGGTTTTCTTGTAGCTTTTTTCTTTTGTCTATGCCAAATAGTAATTCCAGACTGGAAAATTTCAGAGGACTTTGTCCTTGATATTTGGGAGGCAATAAGGAAAGCCAAGGAACTGACAACCATATCACTTCTCAAGACCAATGTCTCCAGGCAGCACATCCTTTTCCCACAGTCTTCCTATAATTTACTAATTGCTTTGTCCAGGATTTTTTAGTAGTAAAAGAAAAGAAATGAGAATAATGGGGTCAGTCTTGTTTTTAGCATAAATAGAAACCCCACTATATATTATTTTATTTTAATTTAGAAGTTACATTTACTGAATGACCGGTATGGCAATGTATCATGCTTGATGATATAAAGAAATACAAGAATGTTATTCTGTCCAATATCTGCAAAAGTTTTCAATATATTTAGCTAGACAGAACATGTGGCATAAAATGGAATACAAGGTTTATGCCATAAGTATAAATATATGGCATAAAGAGTTAGCATTGTCAAAATAGGAAGAGTTCAACATGGACTGAAGAAGGCAGTAGGGAAACTGCAAGTTAAGCCGAGAATCACTATATCAAAAGTAATTCCATAGCAAAATGTTACCGATTTTTTTAAATTGTGGTTCACCATTATCCATTCATTGCATTATTTGATTGCTTTTTGATTGTTGATAGGCAAATGAGGCAGAAGTAGAAGACAAAAGAAGTTTAAGGAAAAAAGAAGATGCATCGTCAGTTAATTCTTTTATGTGGAGGACAACAATATTATATTTCTATTATTATCTCCATGTAGGTATAGCTACCAATTCCTTTTATAGCCTCCCTATCTCCTTTGCTCCTTTCCTTTCTCCATCCCTTCTTCCATCCTTTCTTTCCTCATTTAGCAGACATTTGTGAAGCTTCTTTTATGTTTATGTGCCAGATAATATTGTAGGTAGAGTGTATAAAATTCTTCTTTTTATACACTTGTAGTTTACGATCTAGTAAGAGATTAGCCAAATATGCAATTAGCTACAATACCAAATAAGATATGTTTTTAAATACCATATGTAAGTGGTACATTAAATGCATGCAGTAGGAATTCTTGAGACAATTGCTAATTTCTATTCTGCTTTCTGTAAGATCATTTTATACCCAGCATATATTCCATTCTTTGCTTCTTTCCTAGCATCCTTCCCAACCTCCTGGCCCCAGCTACCATATCGAACTTAAATTTACATTTCAAATTAAGATTAATAACCAAGCAAAGCCCATACATTTAAACCCACATTTCAGTAGTCAAGGTAAACATTTTTGGAACACTGTAGAAGGAGGACCATGGAAAAGTGAAGGCAAAGATGATCAAAGGTATTTACCAGAAAAAAATGGGAGAAATTAAGTGATGCATTTTAGTTTTATCCCAAAATTAATTTAGAATTTCTCATTTTATAGCATAATCATTCAAATAGTAAACAATCCTTCTATAAAAAATTGTTATGAAATGGTTCATCCAGCCCAGGAGTAAAATTTTTTCTGTGTTCAAGAAAAAGTGAAAAGAAAAACAACAGATGTTGAATTATAGGAATAAAAGTTTCAGGTTTCAGATGGTTTATTTTCTTTGGGATTCATGTAATTTTAGGACAGATCCATTTATTTAAATTACATTTTGCAGATGGGTTATCTGAGAAGAGATTATTCTTAGGAGAGGAGAAAAATACAATAAAAAAAGAAAATCTGACTTCTGCTGACTCTTCATGTTTTGGGGTAAAATCTTTCTTATGAATACATTTGTTTTCTTTAGCTACCCTTGTACCAAACATGTCAAGGCCTCACCTCCACTCAAAAAGCATACATCCTGCCTCTCGGACAGTCAGTAGAATCAAATCCTTTCTACTTTTGACAATCAAGTTTCCTTTTGTGCAGGTTTGTGCACTGCCATTCTCTGTATGAGCTGCTTCTTTCATGACAGTAAAGTTCAACTTAAGAAGAAAAAAATTCTGTATGCCTTTTGTGCCAAATTAACCTTATTCTCTTACCAGTTTGTTAAACTAAACAAACAAAAACCAAACATAAGAACTTTGTGAATAATTTTGCTTTCAAAAGGGAATTAGCTGGAAACAATTATATAAATTGTATAAATTCCAATCATACTTCCTTATGACTGTTCTCTCCTACTATTACTTTTCTTGGGTGCTCTGGTATTTTTATTTGTCTTTTTTGGCATCTCAGTCTCTCCGGTCCTCTTAATCTCTCTGCCTTTTACCCCCATTTCAATTCCACCTTCTTATTCTCAGTTGTATCTACTAATATATTTATCTCTGTGGTAATTAAACTTAGGCATGATATGTACTTTCTCTCAATAACAGATTTTCAGATTCAAAATCTAAATGTTGTTTTGGTGTTTTACTGCAATTTGAAAGCAATAGGAAGCCACTTTCAAAAATTTCTGACCTTAGCAACAAAACTGCATTTTAAACAAGCTATATCTACGTATATTAATTTGCTTTTAAATATATTTTTAAACTTCAGTAGCCCTTGGGGTTACAAATGGTTTTCCATTACATGGATAAATTTTATAGTGGAAAGTCTGTAATTTTAGTGTACCCAAGTATTGTACATTGTACCCAATATGCAGTTGTATTTTATTCCTCACCCTTCCTCTACCATGCTATCTCTGAGTTTTCATAGTCCATTATATCACTCTGTATGCCTTTGTATTCCCATACCTTAGCTTCCACTTCTGGGAATAGAGTATATAGTATTTGGTTTTTCATTTCTGAGTTACTTCGTTTAGAATATCAGCTTCCAGCTCCATCCAAGTTGCTGTAAATACATTAGTTAATTCTTTCTTACAGTTGAGCAATATTCTGTGGTGTACATATAGCACTATTTTTTAAATTCACTCATTGGTTGATGGGCACTTAGATTGATTCTATATTTTTGCAGTTGTGAATTGCTCTGCAATAAACATACGCATGCAGTTGTCTTTTTGACATCATTATGTAAAAAAATTTATGTTCCTTTGAATAGATAGTACTGAGATTAATGGATTGAATGGTACATTTACTTTTAGTTCATTAAAGAATCTCCATACAATTTTCATAGAATATGTGCTAATTTACATTCCCACCAGCAATGTAAAATCATTCTTTTTAGCACACCCATGACAACATTTATTATTTTTGACTTTTTTATAGTGGCCATTCTTGCAAGAGTAAGGTGGCATATCATTGTGATTTTAATTTTCATTTCCCTGATAATTAGTGATGTTGAGCAATTTTTTTCATATGTCTGTGGGCCATTTGTATATCATCTTTTGATAAATGTTTATTCAGATTATTTGTCACATTTTGATAAGATTACTATTTTTATTGCTGATTTGTGTTTCTTGTAGATTCTGGATATTAGTCCGTTGTCAGATACATAGTTTACAAATATTTTCTCCCATCCTGTGGGTTGTCTGTTTACTCTGGTTATTTATTTATTTATTTATGTATAGAAGTTTTGTAGTTTAATTAGATCCCATTTATTTTTATTTTTGTTGTATTTGCTTTTGGAGTCTTAGTCATGAATTCTTTGCCTAGGCCAGTGTCCAGAAATTTTTTCTAGGGTATCTCCTGGAGTTTTTACGGTTTTGGGCTGTAGATTTAAGGCTTTTGATTCATTTTACGTTTATTTTTGTACACAGTGAGAGATAGAAATCCAGCTTCATTTTCTACACATAGCTATTCAGTTTTTCCAGCAACATTTATGACATAGGTTGTTCTTTACCCAATTTATGTTGTTATGTGATTTGTCAAAGATCAGTTAGTTGTAAATATTTGGCTTTATTTCTGAGTTCTCTATTCTGTTTCATTGGTCTATGTATTTACTTTTAGGTCAGTACCATGCTGTTTCATTAACTATAACCTTGTAGTACAATTTGAAGTCTGGTAATGTAACACATCCAGATTGGTTCTTTTTGCTTAGGATTGCTTTAGCAATTTGGGCTTCTCTTTGGGGGGGGGTCTCATGTAACTTTTAGGATTTTTTTCTAATTTTGTGAAAAATGATGTTTCCACATTGTTAGGAATTGCGTTGAATCTGTAGATTGCTTTGGGCAGCATAATTATTTTCATAATACTGATTCCTCCAATCCATGAGCATGGGGTGTGTTTTCATTTGTTTGTTTCACCTATGATTTCTTTCAGCAGTGTTTGGCAGTTTTCCTCGTAGACTATTTGTTTGTTTGTTTGTTTGTTTCCTTGGTTAAGTGTATTTCTAGATATTTTATTTATTTTGCAGTTGACATAAAAGGGATTAAGATCTTGATTTGGTTCTTGGCTTGGTTATTGTTAGTATATAATAGTGCTGCTGATTTGTGCACATTGATTTGTAACCTGAGACTTCTCTGAATTTGTTCATCAAATCTAGGAGTCTTTAGAAGAGTTTTTAGGTTTTCTAGGTATGTGATTATATCATCGGTGACCCCGTGAGCATAACGCAGAAGGCAAGTGATCTTCACATTTCCAACTGAGGTACCAGATTCATCTCAATGGGACTGGTTGGAAAGTGGGTGTAGTCCAAAGAGGGCAAACTGGGGCAGGGTGGGGCGTTGCCTCAGCCAGGAAGAGCAAGGGGCCAGGGGACCTCCCTCCTACACAATGTAGGCCTTCAGGGACATTTCTGGCCACTCCAGCATTCCAGTTTAGATACCGCACTTCTCCCATGGTCTTTACAGCCCACAGAGCAGAAGATACTCACCAGGCTGACAAGTGCTGTGGGTTTCCAGCACAAATCTGTGTGGCCGTTTCAGCCGGTACCACAGGTTTCCATCACAAATTTAGGTAGAAGTTTTGGCTGGCACGTGGAATGCGTGTGAGACAGAACTGCCCATTACCCTGAGAAAAGGGGAGCTGAAGGCAGGGAGCCAACTGAGCTGGCTCAGTGGATCCCACACCGACAAAGACCAGCAAACTGAAACCCTCTGGCTCAAGATTTTCGCAGCCAGCACAGCAGTTTGAGCTCAACCTGGGATAGTTAAGCTCTGTGAGGGGAAGGGTGTCCATCATTGCCGAGGCAGTTCTAACCTTACCTGTGTAAACAAAACCACAAGGAAGTTTACACAGCAGCTGGACAAAGCTCACTGCTTGTAAACTAAAAACTACAAAACGTTTATAAAATAAATTTTAAAAGACTTTCATAAAATGAAAATTTATCTCATGTTCATGGATAAAAAGGCTTAAAATAGTTAAGATGTCAATACTACCCAAAATAATCTACACATTCAACACAATCTCAGTAAAATTCCAGTAGCTTCTTTTCAGAAATGAAAAGAGTGGACTTGGCACAGTGGCTCATGCCTGTAATTTCAGCACTTTAGGAGGTCAAGGTGGTAATGTTGATGGAAATGTAAAATTACGCAACTGCTGTGGAAATTAGTTTGGTAGTTCAGCAGACAAAAAATAAACATAAAATTATCATATGACTCGACAATATATCTCCTAGGACTTGAAAAGTTGAAATTGAATTTGAAAATTGAAACTGAGTTAAACTGAAAAAAAAAAAAGCCAAAAAAAAAATGAAAACAGGACGTTAAACAGATACTTGTGCACCAATCTTCCATATACCTCTACTCACAATAGTTAAAAGGTAGAAACAACACAAGTGCCCATCAAAAGTCAAATGGATAATCAAAATACGGCATACTTCAATGGAATGTTAAAAATGTAGTATGTACTATGGCACGTATAATTTTTAAATATTATATGCTAAATGAAATAAACCAGGCAAAATGATAAATAATGTACTATTTAACACAAAATGTATAGAATGTGCAATTAATGGAGAGACAGCAGTTAGATTAGAAGATGCTAGTGGCAATGAGAAACGGAAAATTTGGAGTTACTGACTAATGGTTATAAAATTTCTGTTTAAAGTGATTAAAAATTTTGGAAACAGCTAGTGGTGATTGTTACACAACATTGTTAATGTAATTAATGTCACACAATGACACATTGAAAAGTGATTACAATGACATATTTTATGTTATACATATTACAATAAAAATTTAAATGTATGTATAAAGATATATGTATTTAATATATATCATAAGATGTATTAATATTAATATATAATAAATCACATGTATATATTAATTATATATAATTATATATTGCATTATATAGGTATATAATCTATAATTATGTATATCATATTATGTAGATTACATATATTATAGATAATCTATAATTCTGTATATCTATATACAGTAATATGTATATAAAATTGCATACATAATTACAGATTATAGACTATATGTATATACATTGTATTGTAGATATTGCATAATTATATACATGAAGTCTCTACCAAAGAGAGTTTAGCACAGAGTAGGTGGGCAGCAAATAATAGTTGTTCTCCATATTGCTTCCATTAACTCTTGCCTGGAGCATGCTTGCAGTAAACATCACTTTTTTACAAGTACCACTGGTAGTTTCACTTAATTAGATAGTGTATGGTACTCCTTTGAACCTGTCATAGGCCAATTGGAAGCTAGGTTTAGTTAAGAACAACCCTTGGGATTTGCTTTATAAAGTAGCTCAGTGTTTTCAGGTTTTCACAGTGACTTCTGCAAGGTCATTTTGGCTTCTATAAACTTTGAAAATGTATTTGAATAACTAGTAACTACATGCATGTTTAAAATTTAATAGCTCATTTTTATCATAAGTTTCAATATTTAGAAATCAATTTTTAAAAACAATTTTAGGTTGGGCACGGTGGTTCATCTGTCATCCCAGCACTTTGGGAGGCTGAGGCAGATGGATGACGAAGTCAACAGTTCAAGACCATCCTGGTAAACATGATGAAACCCCATCTCTACTAAAAATACAAAAATTAGCCAGGCATGGTGGCATGCACCTGTAGTCACAGCTACTCGGGAGGCTAAGGCAGGAGAATTGCTTGAACTCAGGAGGTGGAAATTACAGTGGGCCGAGGTCGCACCCAGACCACTGCACTCCAGCCTGAGCAATGGTGCAAGATTCTGTCTAAAAAACTAAAAATAAAAATTTGAGGGGCTTCAGAATGCTGATAATATTGTATTTACTTTTTGTTTACAAGACAGGTAATTTTGTTCATTTTTTTTTAGACAGTGGGTATCACACTACATCTCTGTAATTTGCTTTTCTCACTCAATAAAATGTCTTGTAGATATACCAATATTGTGCATAGAAACTTACTTATTTTTAACTGCTGCATACTATATCACAATATTGATAGTCTGTATTTTTATTCATTACAAAGATGGGTTCCATTTTTTCCAGTTCAATAAATGCTGCCCTAAACATATTTGTCAATTTTTCTTAGGCACACATTTTTTTTTTCCTGTAGGATAGGTATGGAGAAAGAAAATATTTTTTCTTTTAATTTCAACTTTAATTTTAGATAAAGGCGGTACAGTAGTTTGCTTTTACACCACTATAAAGAACTACCTGAGACTGGGTAATTTATAAAGAAAAGGTTTAATTGGCTCATAGTTCTTGTGGCTGGGAAGGCCTCAGGAAACTTACAATCATGATGGAAGGTGAAGGGGAAGCAAGGACCTTCTTTACAAGGGGGTTGTGTGGGGGACTGCCAAACACTTTTAAACCATGAGATCTTATGAGAACTCACTCATTATCACAGGGACAGAATGGGAGAAACTGCTCCCATGATCCAATCACCTCCCAACAGGTACCTCCCTCAAAACATGGGGATTACAATTTGAGATGAGACTGCAGTGTGAACACAGAACAAAACCATATTACTCCACTCCTGGCACCTCCCAAATCTCATGTCATTCTCACATCTCAAAACAAAATCATGCCTTTCCGACTATCTCCCAAAGCCTTAACTCATACCAGCATTAACTGAAAAGTCCAAGTCCAAAATTTCATCTGAGACAAGTTCCTTCCACCTATGAGCTTATAAAATAAAAAACAAATTAGTTACTTCCAACATACTATGGGGGTACCGGCATTGGGTAAATGTTCCCATTCCAAATTGGAGAAATTGGTCAAAACAAAGGGGCTACAGGCCCCATGCAGTCTGAAACCCAGTAGGAGAGTCATTAAATCTTAAATCTCTGTGACCCCAGAAAATGTGAGACAGGTCTCAGTTAATTTAGTAAGTTTATTTTGCCAAGTTTGAGGACTTGCCTGTGACACAGCCTCAGGAAGTCCTGATGACATGTCCCCAAGGTTGTCAGGGCACAACTTGGTTTTATACATTTTAGGGAGACATAAGACATTAATGAATAAGTGTAACAAATACATTGGTTCAGTCTGGAAAGGCGGGACAACTTGAAGCAAAGGCAGGAAGACTTGAAGTGTGGTGAGAGCTTACAGGTCACAGATAGGTGAGAAACAAATGGTTGCATTCTTAAAAATTTCTGAACAGCCTGTACAAAGGAGGCAGTCAGATATCATTCTCTCTCAGTGAGCAGAGGAATAACTTTGCTTTTTTTTTAAAAAAAAAAATTATTTACTTTAAATTCTGTGATATATGTGCAGAACGTGCAGGTTTGTTACATAGGTATATATGTGCCATGGTGGGTGGCTGCTCCTGTCAACCCATCACCTAGGTTTTAAGCTCCACATGCATTAGGTATTTGTCCTAATGCTGTCACTTCTCTTGTCCCCTACCCCGCAACAGGCCCCAGTGTGTGATGTTCATCTTTCTGTGTTCATGTATTCTCATCGTTCAACTCCCACTTATGAATGAGAACATGTGGTGTTTGTTTTTCTGTTCCCATGTCAGTTTGCTGAAAATGATGGTTTCCAGCTTCATCCATGTCCCTGCAAAGGACATGAACTCGTTCTTTTTTATGGCTGCATAGGATTCCATGGTGTATATGTGCCAGTTTATTTATCCAGTTTATAATTGATGGGTATTTAGGTTGGTTACAAATTTTGCTGTTGTAAATAGTGCTGCAATAAACATATGTGTGCATGTGTCTTTATAGTAGAGTAATTTATAATCCTTTGGGTATGTACTCAGTAATGGGATTGCTAGGTCAAATGGTATTTCTGATTCTAGATTCTTAAGGAATCGCCATCTTGTCTTCCACAATGGTTTATCTAATTGGCATTTCCACCAACAGTGTAAAAGCATTTCTATTTCTCCACATCCTCTCCAGCATCTCTTTTCTGACTATTTAATGATCACCATTCTAACTGGTGTGTGATGGTATCTCATTGTGGTTTTGATTTACATTTGTCTAATGACTAGTGATTATGAGCTTTTTTTCAATGTTTGTTGGTCACATAAATGTCTTCTTTGGAGATGTGTCCGTTCATATCCTTTGCTCAATTTTTGAAGGGTTGTTTGTTGTTTTCTTGTTAATTTGTTTAAGTTTCTTGTAGATTCTGGAAGTCAGCTCTCTTTCAGATGGATAGATTGCAAAAATTTTTGCCCATTCTGTAAGTTGCCTATTCACTCTGATGAGAATTTTTTTTTTTTTTTGCTGGGCAGAACCTCTTTAGTTTTATTTGATCCCATCTGTCAATTTTGGCTTTTGTTGCAATTGCTTTTGGTATTTTAGCCATGAAGTCTTTGTCCATGCCTATGCTTTGAATGGTATTGCCTAGGTTTTCTTCTAGGATTTTTATGGTTTTAGGTTTACATTAAAATCTTAATTAATCTTGAGTTAATTTTTGTATAAGGTGTGAGGTAGGTGTCCAGTTTCAGTTTTCTGCACATGAGTAACCAGTTTACTGCACCATTTATTGAATAGGAGATCCTTTCCCCATTGCTTGTTTTTGTCAGATTTGTTGAAGACCAGATGGTTGTAGATTGGTGGTAATATTTCTTTGGCTTCCGTTTTGTTTCATTGGTCCATATACCTGTTTTGGTACCAGTACCATACTGGTTTGATTGTAATCTATGACATAAAGAGAACCAACAACAAAACCACATTATTATCTCAATAGATGCAGAAAAAGTCTTCAATAAAATTCAACACCCCTTCATTCTAAAAGCTCTCAATAAACTAGGTATTGATAAAACATATCTCACAACAATAACAGCTATTTATGACAAACCCATAACCAATACCATACAGAATGGATAAAACCTGGAAACATTCCCTTTGGAAACCAACACAAGATAAGGATGATTTCTTTCGCCACTCCTATTCAACGTCGTATTGTAAGTTCTAACCAGGGCAATCAGGCAAGAAAAGGTAATAAAGGGAATTCAAATAGGAAGAGAGAAACTCAAATTGCCTCTTGTTGCAGATGACATTATTTTATATTTAGAAAACCATCATCACAGCCCCAAAACTCCTTAAGCTGGTAAGCAACTTCAGCAGAGTCTTAGGTTACAAAATCAACGTCCAAATATCACAAGCATTTTTACACACCAACAATAGACAAGCAGAAAGCCAAATCATGTGTAAACTTTCACTCACAATTGCTAAAAAAAAGAATAAAATAGCTAGGAATACAACTTACAAGGGACATGAAGAACCTCTTCAAGGAGAACTACAAATGACTGCTCAAGAAAATAAGAAAGAACACAAACAAGTGGAAAAAAATTTCATGCTCAGGCATAGGAAGA
The DNA here is from genome assembly GCA_004027835.1 of Alouatta palliata. Taxonomy (NCBI): domain Eukaryota; kingdom Metazoa; phylum Chordata; class Mammalia; order Primates; family Atelidae; genus Alouatta; species Alouatta palliata. The sequence goes on along the minus strand of PVKV010026178.1, from coordinate 6,110 downwards.
ATCAATATCATGAAAATGGCCATACTGCCCAAAATAATTTATATATTCAATGCTATCCATCAAGCTACCATTGACTTTCTTTGCAGAATTATAAAAATTTACTTTAAATTTCATATGGAACCAAAATAGAGCTTGTAGAGTCAAGACTATCCTAAGCAAAAAGAACAAAGATGGAGGCATCATGCTACCTGACTTCAAACTATACTACAAGGCAGAGGGATAACTTTGAAAGGAACGGGAGGCTGGTTTGCCATAAGCAGTTTTCAGCTTGAAATGTCTTAGTGATTTTGGAGGCCCAAGATATTTTTATTTCATAGCTCCAAAATGATCTTATTTTACTTCATGTCTCATATCCAGGGCATGTTGATGCAAGGACTATGCTCCCAAGAACTTGGGCAGCTCTGCCCCTGTGGCTCTGCAGGGTACAGCCCCTGCAGCTGCTTTCGCCAACTGGTATGGAGTGACTGCATCTTCTTCAAGTACACGATGCAAATTGTCAGTGGATCTATGATTTTGGTGTCATCTCTTCTCAAAGCTCCACTAGGAAGTGCCTCACTGGGGACTCTGTGTACAGGCTTCATTTCCACATTTCCCCTCTGCATTGCCCTAATAGAGGTTCTCCAAGGAGGGCTCCATTCCTGCAGCAGAATTCTGCCTAAATTTCCAGGCATTTTCATACATCATCTGAAGCTTAGATGGAGGATCTCAAAACTCAACTCTTCTGTGCACTGGCAGACTCAATACCATGTGGAATTCTCCAGGGTTTGGAGTTTGCACCCTGTAAAGCCATAGTCTGAGCTGTACCTTGCTCTTTTTCAGCCATGGCTGAAGCAAGAGTGGTTGGGATACAGGGCACTATGTCCCAAGGCTCCACAGAGGTTTTTTTCCTCCTGGATTCCTGGGCCTGTGACAGGAGAGGATGCCATAAAGATCTCTGAAATGCCCTAGAAACATTTTCTCCATTATCTTGGATACAAACATTTGACTTATCTTTACTTATGCAAATTTCTGCAGCTGACAGCTTAAATTTCTCTCCAGAAAATGGATTTTTCTTTTCTATCTCATTTTCAGGCTGCAAATTTTTCAAACTTTTATGCTCTGCTTCTCTTTCAAACATAGTTCCAATTTCAAACCATCTCTTTGTGAACACATTAAACTGAATGCTTTCAGAATAATGCAGGTCACATCCTGTATGGTTTGTTGCTTAGAAATTTCTTCTACAAGATAACCTAAATAATCTCTCTCAAGGTCAGAGTTCCACACATTTCTGGGACAGGGACAAAATGCCACCAGTCTCATTGCTAATGCCTAATAACAGTAACCTTCTCTTCAGTTCCCAGTAAGTTTCTCACATCCATCTGAGACCACCTGAGTTTGCACTTCACTGTCAGTATCACTCTCAGCATTGTAGTCAAAACTATTTAGCAAGTCTTTAGGAAGTTTCAAACATTTCCATATCTCCTTGTCTTCTTCTGAGCCCTCTAAACTGTTTCAACCTCTTCCCAGTACCCAGTTCCAAATTTGCTTCCACATTTTCAGGTTGTATTTGTAGCAGTATCCCACTGCTGGTACTAACGTTGGTATTAATTTATTATCACATTGTTAATAAAGAACTACTTGAGACTGGGTAATTTATGAAGTAAAAAGATTTAATTGACTCACAGTTTCTCAAGACTGGGGAGAACTCAGGAAATTTACCATTATTGAATAAAGTGAAGGGAAAGTAAGTCCCTTCTTCACATGGCAACAGGAGGTAGGGAGACTGCCAAACAATTTTAAACCATCAGATCTTGTGAGAACTCATGCATTATCAGGATAACTGCATGGGGAGAACTGCTTTATGATCTAATTACCTCCTACCAGATTCCTCACTCAACACATGGGGATTGCAATTCTAGACGAGATTTGGGTGAGGACACAGAGCCAAACAGTATCAGGTGTACATGTGGTGGTTTTGTATATGTGTATATTGTGTGATGCTAAGGGTTGGGGTATAATTTAATACATTATCCAGGTAGTGAGCATGGTACCCAATGAGTAGTTTTGCAAACCTTGCCCCCTCCTTTCTTCCCTTTCTGGTAGATCACAGTGTCTATTTTTCCCATGTTTATGTTGATGTGTATCCAATATTTAGCTCTCACTTATAAGTTAGACCATATGGCACTTAGCTTTCTGTTTCTCTGTTATTTTACTTTGGAAAATGTCCTTCAGCTGCATCTATTTTGCTGTAAAATAAATGTTTTCATTTTTATGGCTGTTTATATCCACCACATTTTTAAAATTCAATCCACCATTGAGGAATAGCTAGGTTGACTACATTTCTTTGCTATTTTGAATAGTGCTGTGATGAAGATGTGAGTGCGACTGTTTTTTTTTGTTTTGTTTTGTTTTTTATTGGAAGAATAATTTATTTTACTTTGAGTATATGCCAAGTAAAGGGATTGTTGGTTCAAGAAGTAGTTCTATCTTCAGTTATCTGAAAAATCTCCAGACTGCTTTTCTCAGTGGCTGAAATAATTTTCATTTGCACAAACAGTGTATAAGTCTTCCTTTTTTTCTACAGCATCACCAGCATCTGTTATTTGTTTGACTTTTTGGTAATAGCCATTCTTACTGGTGGGAGATAAAGTCTCATTGTGATTTTGACTTGCATTTATCTGATGATTAGTGAAGTTGAGCATTTTTTCATGTTAGCTGGCCACTTCAATTTATTCTTTTAAGAAGTATATGTTCATGTATTTTGCCCACTTTTTAATGTGGATAATCGTTTTTGGCTTGTTGTTTTGATTAGGTTTCTTATAGATTTGCATGTTAGACCTTTATCTACTAAATAGTTTGCAAATATTTTCTTTCATTTTGTGTGTTATCTGTTCTATTGATAATTTCTCCTTCTGTGAAGAAGCTCTTTAGTTTGATTAGATCTCACTTGTCAATTACTGTTTTTGTTCCAATTGCTTGAGTATTTAGTAATAAGTTATTTGTAAAAGCCAGTCTCCAAAATGTTATTGCTTAGGTTTTCCACTAGGATTTTAGTAGTTTTAGTTCTTATATTTAAATATTTAATTCATCTTGATTAAACATGATTATATATATGGACCAAATTTCTTGCTTTTGCCTGTTGTTAGCCAGTTATCATTGCACCACCTATTGAATAGAAAGTCTTTTACCCATTGCCTATTTTTGTTGAATTTGTTGATGATCAGTTACTTGTAGGTGTACAGCCTTTGTTTCAGGGTTCTTTATTTTGTTCCATTGGTCTGTGTATCTGTTTTTATACCAGTACCATGCTGTTTTGGTTACTGTAGCCTTGCAGTATAGTTTGAAATCACATAATGTGATGCCTTCAGCTTTCAAATTTTGCACAGCATTGCTTTGGCTACTAGTTTTTTTTTTTTGTTGTTGTTCGTTTGTTTTGTTTTTTGTTCCATGTTAATTTTAGAATAGTTTTTTTTTTTCTAATTCTGTGAAGAATGACATTGGCAGTTTGATAGAAATACTAGTCAATCTGTAGATTGCTTTGGACATTATAGGCTTTTTGATGATACTGATTATTCCAATCCATGAGCATGAAATATCTATTGTTTTTGTGTGTCATCTGTAATTTCTTTCCACCGTGTTTTATATTTCTCCCTGTAGAGACTTTTTATCTCTTTGATCACACCTATCTCTAGGTATTTTATTCCTTTTGTGGCTAATGTAAATGGAATTGCATTATTTATTTGCCTCTCAGTTTAAATGTTATGTGTTTATAGAAATTCTACTGATTTTCATATATTGGTTTTTTTTTCTTTTTAGAAAGAAAAACAAAGTAAAGAAAAAAGAGAGAAAGAGAGAAGGAAAAAAAGAGAATAAAAGAAAGGGAAAAAGAAGAAGAAAAACAGGGAGAGAGAATGGGAATCTTGCTCTATTGCCCAGGCTAGAATGCAGTCTAAAAACAGGTATTGAAAAGCTCTTTTATGCTAATAATTGTGTTATACAATGGAGACAGGAAGGAATAAGGGAGGAAAATAACAAACAAACAGCCAACCAATATTTCATTTAAACCTATGAAATGCTATACAATTGCTGGGGAGTGATTTACTCCCAAACATGTGGTCACTTTTAGAATAGATGTGATGTGTTACTGAAGAAAATGTATGTTTTGTGGATTTGGAGTGGAGAGTTCTGTAAATGTTTGTTAAGATTACTTGTTCGAAGTCTGCATTCAAGTCCCGGGTATCCTTGTTAACCTTCTGTCTCATTGATCTGTCCAATATTGACAATGTAGTGTTAAAGTCTCCCACTATTGTTGTGTGGGAGTCCAAGTCTCTTTGTAAGTCACCAAGAAGTTGCCCTATGTGTCTAGGTGCTCCTATATTGGGTGTGCATAGACTTAGGATCATTAGCTCTTCCCTTTACATTGATCCCTCTACCATTATACAATGTCCTTCTTATCTCTTTTGGTTTCTATTACTTTAAAGTCTATTTTATCAGAGACAAGAATTACAACTCCTGCTTTTTTTTTTTTTTTTTTTTGCTCTCCAGTTGGTTGGCAAATCTTCCTCCATCCCTTTGTTTTGAGTCTCTATATATCCTTGCATGTGAGATGGGTCTGGATGCAGCTTACCGATGGGTTTTTTGGAATGGCTGATACTGGTTGTTCCTTTCTGTATATAGTGCTTCTTTCAGAAGCTGTTGTAAAGCAGGCCTGGTGGTGATGAAATCTCTGAGTACTTGCTTGTTTGTAAAAAATTTTTCCTTCACTTATGAAACTTAGTTTGGCTAGATATGAAATTCTGGGTTGAAAGTTCTTTTCTTTAAGGATGTTGAATATTGGCCCCCACTCTCTTCTGGCTTGTAGGGTTTCTGCTGAGAGATCTGCTGTGAGTCTGATAGGCTTCCCCTTGTGGGTAACCCGACCTTTCTCCCTGGCTGCCCTTAGTATTTTCTCCTTCATTTCAACCCTGGTGAATCTAATGATTATGTGCCTTGGGGTTGCTCTTTTTGAGGAGTATCTTTGTGGCGTTCTCTGTATTACCTGGAGTTGAGTATCGTCCTGCCTTGCTAGGTTGAGAAAGTTTTCCTGGATAATATCCTGAAGAATATTTTCCAGCTTGGATTCATTCTCTTTGTCACATTCAGGTACACCTATCAAACGTAGATTAGGTCTTTTCACATAGGCCCATATTTCTTGGAGACTTTGCTCATTCCTTTTTACCCTTTTTTCTCTAATCTTGTCTTCTTGTTTTATTTCATTAAGTTGGTCTTCAACCTCTGAAATCCTTTCTTCTGCTTGCTCAGTTCGACTGTTAAAGCTTGTGCATGCTTCGTGAAGTTCTCGTATTGTGTTTTTCAACTCCATTAATTCACTTATATTCCTTTCTAAATTGTCCATTTTCGTTAACATTTCGTCAAACCTTTTTTCAAGGTTCTTAGTTTCCTTGCATTGGGCTAGAACATGTTCTTTTAGCTCACAAAAGTTTCTCATTATCCACCTTCTGAAGCCTGATTCTGTTGACTCCTCACATTCATTCTCAATCAGGCCTTGTTCAATTGGTGATTGAGGAACTCCAATCCTCTGTAGGAGGAAAGGCATTCTGATTTCAGGTGATTTCAGCCTTTTTGTGCTGGTTTCTTCCCATCTTTGTGGATTTACCCACCTGTCATCTGTGTAATTGCTGACTTTCAGATTAGGTCTCTGAGTGGACGTCCAGCTTGATGGTGGTAAAGTTTTTTCTGTTTCTTAGTTTTCCTTCGGCGGATGCCCCTCCCCCACAAAGCTGGACCTTCCCAGGTTCAGCTGTACTTGCTGTGAAACTCAATGTTCAGCAGTGCCAACTGCTATTTTTTTTTTTTTTTGTGGGGTGGGGGACCAGCCTTCCCCTGCGGCAACCCACTATGCCGGCTGAAACAGTGGCGTTAAGATTCGTTGCTCTCATCGATGGGCATTTGGGTTGGTTCCAGGTCTTTGCTATTGTAAACTGTGCTGCAATGAACATTCGTGTGCATGTGTCCTTATAGTAGAATGATTTATAATCCTTTGGATATATACCCAGTAATGGGATTGCTGGGTCAAATGGAATTTCTATTTCTAGGTCCTTGAGGAATCGCCACACTGTCTTCCACAATGG